>CANXYC011310368.1:0-15260 GCA_948193065.1 Aleurites moluccanus
ATATATATATTTATATATATATATATATATATATATATATATATATATATATATATATATAGATGAATTAGTACATATATTCTTAAAAGATTTAAAAGAAAAAAGACCGATTAGATTAAACTGAATTGACTAAAAATAAAAGTTTTTTTAGTAAACATCAATGTTTATCCTTTTTTTTTTCTTTTAACCCTCTAGACTTAATTAATTATATTTATATCAAATAAAAAGCTAAATGTACTCAATAAAACTAATTGAATAATTAAGTTTTTTTTTTATTGAAATTGCAGGAAGAAGGATGGGTGGTGTGTAGAGCATTCAAGAAACCATGCCCTAATCAAAGGCCAGGTTTTGAAGCTTGGAATCATACTTATTGTGCAAATATTAGGCCTCCACCATTTTCAGATATGGTTCATAACCCAAATCAAAGCACAAGTTTTCACCACCGTCCCTTTAACTCAGAAACAGAGCTAGTTTCAAGTCATACTTTTTTGGACAATAACCAACAACTTATTGACCTCCCACAACTAGATAGCCCTACTACACTTTCTACAAGTTTTGTAACATCTAGAGAAACTACTAATTTCCACCATCATAATAATGGTGTCACCAATGCAGATTTTGAAGAAGAAAGAAGCAATTACAATACGCAATTCATTGATTGGAACAATCTGGATAATTTACTTACTTCTCAAGTCGATGATAATTCAAACTCACCATTTTCTAACCCAAACTTTCCATCCATACCTCAAAGTTATGATCTTGAAATTCATAACAACCATATTAGCCATTTTCTTGGTTGTTTCCCTAATTCATAACCAAAAAAATTATATTTTTTTACTGCATAAGTCTTTAGGACTGTAAAATTGAATATTCAAATTCCAATCAGACAGACAAAATCTTTAAAAAAAAAACTACCATTTACATTATCATGATTCATGATAACTATATATAATAATATATAGTGTTAGTAGGAGCTATATATGGCAAGGGAGAGATTTCATTTGCAAATTGAACATCTCTCTCTCCCACAAGTTTAGAGTCATTAAGGGTGGTGAAGCTTTTAATTCACCATTTCTTTTCTTAATTACTTTGGCTAATTATGTTTATTTCATAATTGTAAATTGACTTTTATCATTACATGCATGTGTGCTTATAATCTTGTTTTTGTTTACAATGTTGTTTTGTGTACTAATGATAATGTTTCTCTAGCCGTCTTTTTAGTTTTCATTCTTGCAAGAATTTATGACTATTTTGTACTTATATATGATGCTTTGTTTTCTGCTTTTTTTAGCCGTCATTTTTCACTCCTTGAAGCATGTGTAATTATGCTCTTTCTTATCTTTTGTTCGTGGCAATTATGAACTTATAAGACCTAAGTGGCAAAATACTTAACTAAATCTTAATATTAAAGATAAATAACTTAAAATTTTAACATCTTTCTCTTAGTATTGAAGATAAAACATTCAAATTGTAATATTTCTATCAAATAAAAATTAAAAAGGATTGCTATTAGTAATAATCAAACTGAGATACATTTTCATTCTAAAATAATTAATTACTATATTATTTTACCTTTATGTCGATAGATACTAGTTCCAATTAATAAATATAAGTGGAATAAAAATCAAAAGGGATAAAATTTTATTATCGTCTATTTTTTCTATTCATATTTTATTTGAGAGAAACAAATTTCTTATCGCTAGAATTAACATACGTTATAAAATAATTAATTATTTTTAATTTTAAATTAAGATATCAAATTAAATTATTTAATTTTGTATTTATCAAATTAAACTAAGTCCCTTAACCTGATTTTTTATTCACAAAATTAAGTGCCTGAATGGATTAAAAAAAAATCTCAATATCAAGTAACTTTACACTTATCAAGTGATAGAAAATGATAATATATATGAATTGCTATATAATATTAAATTTGACTTTGCTTAAAACTGTATTATTGTTTGAGCACATTTTTGTTAAATTCAGAACAACTTACTTTAAATTATAAATTGCCCAAGTGGACCTCTGTTAACTCTTTTCATTCTAATTTTCTTCTTCATTAGTTTTTTTTCCCCTTCTCTAGACCATGAAAAAATTTTCATTCACTATTTATATATGAAAATCAACCCAAATCTTGATTCGTTTCTTCTTCATAAACATGAGTTTTCCCTCTCAAAATAGAGTCACTCCTCTCCTTAATTTTTTTCATCTTCTTCATTATCCCTAGTTCCAAAGAAAATCACAAAACTTAACCAAAGAGACGGGAAAGAAAGCACTTTACAATCATGTTTATGATTACTGTGAAGTATTTTAGATGGATGGCAAGCTAACAAAATATTATTGATCATGGTATCTCTTCATTTCCATTTTTGGTTTTAGAGTTTGTTGACTTTTATTAAAAAAAAAATTACATATGAATTACTTTTTCTCTCTAAAGCAGAAATAAAAGGAATGGAGGGATGATATGGAGATATAGGGGGTGTTTGTTTGCACATTTCAACCAGTTAAATTGTCATTTTTTCATTTGAAAAACACGCATCGTAAATTTTAAAAATATGGTGGTGTTTATTTAAAAAATGTGATTGACGATTAAATCGTAAAAATCCGGGTGCTATTTTTTCTAACTTTTGAAAACACGTTTTTTAATTATATTTTCTGAAATTATTTCAGACTAAAATATCCTATATTTCTTCTTTTTCCTTTTGCTTTTTATTCTTCTTATTCCTTTTGCTTTTTTTAGTATTATGGGTTCTCATTGGTCTTATTTATTTTTGGTTTTTTTATCCATTGAATACAACTATTTTTCGCTAGAGTTTTTCAGATTGTGTTAGATTATTTGGTAATTTATACTTTCTGATTTCTTTTCTTCTTCTTTTTTTAGGTGTTTTTCTTCTTCTTCATTTTCTGGTATTTCTTTTCATCTTGTTTTTTTTTTATTTTATTTGTGTTTTTTGAAATTTTAGTTTCTGATTTGATAGGTTTTCAAAATCTAGTTTATTTTTATTTTTTAATCTGCTAAACACATTTATGTTTTTTCACCTAAATTTAATTTTTTTAGGCTATTAAAATAAACTTCAAACATAAATCAATTCTTACACATGTCTAGAGTTTTAATTATATAATGATTAACGGTAATAATTTGAAAAGGTATAATAGTTTTTATTTTATTAGTTTAATGTTATTTTTAATCTTTTTACATTTTAATCATTTATTTTATCCAAATATAAAAAAAAATACGACTGTTTATTTTAATATTAAAACTCGATTAAATCTAAACACTCAATTATTTTTTCAATTTATTTTAAAACCGATTCATAATAAAACTTTATATTTATTTATTTTCTATTTTTCAATCGAAACGCCAAACAACCCATAATAGAAAATAAAAGGAGAGAATATAAGTTGTTAACAAGAAAGTAATAAGGAGGAAACAGAGAATAAGGGAAGCAATGTTAGAAATTGTCTTGCAAAATCCATGCATTTTTTTTTTTATGGCAGATTAGGGAATAATAAATAAATAAATAAACTAAAATTTATATCCCTATATATCTCATATAGTATTTTATTTCATTTTATTACAATCTAATGTTATCATCTTCACCCAGAAAGCCGTATGTTTTGGAAGAAGTTTATATAGTCTGGGAATGGGAAAATTTTTTATTTATCGAAATGAAGAATTCAGCCAATATGAATGAGGTTGAATTGGAAATTAATGGAGTTGAAGATAATTTGATAATTTGTTATTTATTTTTTAATATTTGGAGGAAAAAAATTGAATATACATTTTTTACTGAGACTATATATATACTTATTATTAAGCGATACTTAGATTTGCTGACAAACTTATATTTAAATTAACTTGTTACACTGAATTTAATAAACTGTGCAACACCACCCTCTGTTTATCATATTCCAATAAACCGAATTTTGGATCTTCAAGTTGAGCCCACTAAAACATAGAAAGCTCTAAACCATTTTCCATTTAAGTCTCATACTATAAAAATTGGAAGTTAAAGTTAAGCCTACTGAAACATGTTCCAAACCAAGCTTAGAACTGGGCCCTCAAGGCCTATGATATATTTTCCATGCAGTATATTAAATTCAAAATATTCATTAATTATCTTTAAAAATAAGGTAAAGTAGATTTCGAAATTAATGAAATTGTCTCTTTATTTTGACTCTTTATTATCTATATTTTGAACTTTTTATTCACTGTATTTTAATTTTGATAAAGAAATTAAATTTTTTATTTATTTTACAGTTAAATATCTACGAAATGATTAAAACACCCATATTTTTCTTTAACTTTATTATGAACTATCTTTTTAATAATTTTTATATTAATTCAATTTGATTAATTTTTCATAATTTTTTTAAACCAAATTATTTTAGAATAGTTACTCTAAATCTAGATTTTATTAAGGAAAGTTTTAATATATTATTATAAACAAAATTATTGTTATTACTAATAGTATAACTTATTACAATAACTAACTTTGAATTAAAGTAATATAAATAGAGAATCATGGAAATTTTATCTATCTTGGAATTCAAGTAAAGCTTGTATTGCTAATTAAAGATGGACATGGAATATGCCCTAAAAGGGCTTGAATTGTGTATCAATATTTTGTAGGAGACAATGCAACTAATCTTTGAGCTTCTCCAATAATAGAAATAAACAATCATTTGGTAATTGTCAATAATGGTCTTCTAGAATCAAATACTTATCCATAAGAAAGAAAAAAAAAAAAAGTATATCCAACAAGAAATGTTATTAATTCTACCTTCAAAACTTGAAATTTACACATAATGCTCAAAAAAAATAATAAAGTTTACTTACTATACTAAGAAAAAGAAAATCATTCAACAAATTCAGTAATTGAGTATTTATTTTATAAAAATTAAATTTTTATTTTTTAATATATTAAAAATATTTTTATCAAATTTATTTAAAATTTTATATTTTTATATTTAATACGAAGGTGTAATAGATAAATTTACACTTAATTTTATATTTTTTGTAATTATTTTTTTTATGTCAATTCTATCACAATTTCAAATTTTAATTGTAATTCTATCATAAAATTAAATTAAAAAAAATAATATTTTCAAATTAATTTGAATAATAAAAGCAAAATTGATCTTAAAACTTATTAAACTATATTATCAATTTAATAATTAAATTTCTATAGAAATTAATTAAATTTTTGACTTGATAATCAAATTAAGAAATTAATTAAATTTTTGACTTGATAATCAAATTAAGAAATTAATTAATTGACAATATGATATAATTAACAAGATGATTAAATTGATAATATGATATAATAAATATAAAAATTGATTTGATATGTTTGCCTTTTAATTAATAAAATTGAAAGGAGAATTGAGCTTTTTACCGATCTATTTTGAGTTTTTGGCAAATCTTGATAATTCAGTTAATAAAAAAGGCTTGTGTAATTTCCTAATCAAACTTTTTTTTTTTTCATGAAGAGAAATTTTGAATAATTCAATTAAAATTCTGTAAATTTTTTTTAAAAGTATTATAGAAAATAATATGAGTGATATTTAAATTATAATATTGATTAATAAAGTAATCTCACATTATTACTAAATTAAGTTATTAATTTAAACAAAACCATAACACTCATGTGCTTGATATTCTATTTTGCTAAATTAAAAATAAAAAATAATGTATCATATGCTATCAAGTAAAATCTATAAAATCTCCTCTTTTGTTTCTATAATATCTGAATCTCAGTTTTGGAATTGTTGTTGGTTTCTATAAGTGACAATCCAAATCTATTATTTCATTTATTTTCATATTTTATCTTTTTTAAAGAGTTTTTTATTTTTTTTAATTTAATTTTTTTCTACGTTATCCTTAATAATATGATTTTTCTTTATCATTTTTGTGATGATTTTTATTACTTGAAAGATTTATCAATAATAAATTTTTATAAAAATAAATGATTTAATCTATCTAAAAATCCAAAAATTTTATACAAAAATTATTAATTCAATCTACTTACACATCAAGATTTTTCTGGTAATTGATTTTCACTAAAGCCTAGTTGCACCCAACATTTTTATGATTTATTATTATTTTTTTATCTAAATTTTATTTAAAATCAATGTATTTAGGTGGTCTATATGGTGATTAGAAAATTATTTGCAGTTATTGATTTTGTAATAATTCTAAAATGTAAATAAATTGAATTAACGAGTATGTTCTCGATTAAAATAATTTATTTATTTTTATGTATTTGTTTTTTATGATAATGAAAAATTTTTATTTTTTGAAAAAAATAAAATAAAATCTATAAAATCTTTAATTTTCAAAAGATATCAAAAATAAAACTACATCTTTGTCTAATGAATGAGATTCCAAATATTGCTTCCAAATAGAACATCCATATATATATATTGAGGAAAATCATCCTATTATATTTAAAGATGTGACAAATAAATTATTTATTTAAAATTGCAGACACTTTATTACCAAATATAAAAATTGTCTAAGCAAATTCTATTTTGAATACATAATTTGTTTTAGGACAATATTTTTTTTTTTTATTACAACAAACTAAAGATTTGTAAATAACTAAATATTTTCAGAGAGGAAATTTAGCCCCACCATAATATTAGGGGGCCATCTCCTTCTCCTCTAAAATCCGCTTCTTTACCCTTAACCTAACTCAAAACCTAAATTTATTATTATATAAATATATAATATATATATAAATATTTTATTTTTGTGCCAAACACCAAAGGAGAAAATACTTCTCCTCAGAAAAACTGGGCTCTCTCTTCTTTATCACAAGCTCTAGGGTTTATAATTTTTTCTCAATTCAGAAAAAAAAAACCCAAATTTTGAATCTTTAACAGTTTTTTGTTTTAAATTTGATTTTTTTAAGCAAATTTAGATAAAAAAAATGGGTTCAATTCAACACAATGGTTGTTGTTGTTGCTGCCATTATTAATGGGCTCTGCAAAAAAGATTTAAGATTTAATTTTTTTTTTTTATATTGGAAGAGTTCGATGGCAGCAACCCGGAATCTGATCGGAGAAACGGGCAGCAACAAGGTAACAACAATAACGAGGGATGAAGAGAAGGCGAAATTGGATGATTCGCCTTCTGGTAAGAAACTCAAGTTGGAGAAATTCCCTTTTAGCAGATGGGAATTCGCTGCTGCTTTTGGTGTTTTTCTTGTCTTCTCTACCGGTTTGTTTTGCAGCTACTTGACAATGCCCACTTCTGTTTATGTTAACCTTAAGCTGCCTCGTACCATTTCAGATCTTCGCGTGCTCAAGTACGTTTTTTTATTGTCCCCCTTTTACCTTTTTGCAAAATAAATAAATAAATAAAATATAAATGCTGGGTTGCTTGAAGATTTTGATTTTAAAGTGTTTGTAGTTGAATTTGTGATATGTGGAATTTCAACTGTACACTGATGATGAAATATAATTAATTGGGTGAACAACTTTTGTGGATTGCTTTTGTGGGTTGTGGGAAAAATGCTGGTTGTTGCATGTGGTGGGAGATTTACAAACTCGATTGATTTATTCTGTTGCTGAAGTTAACAGTTTATTTTGGTGGCAAAAGGGTGAGCATATGTTATTTGTTGCAAGGATTTTTCAACATTTTGTGATATTATTGTTACTGGGTGAAATTTTATATAATGCTTGGTGATATGGAGAGGATCTAGCTCTAGAAATTCCCGTGTCTGGAATAATAGCTTGAATTGATTCACTGAAGTTGTGGTTAAGTTTTGTATGAAAGCCCTATGTATTGATTGATCACGATTGCATAATTCTTATAATCTCTTTTTTTTTCTGTCTTAGGAAAGTTATTTTGGATCCCAAAGGGTCCAATTAAATTCTTAAATTCTCCTGATTATTGTGGATCAATCGTCTAGATCTCAAATGCAAGGCCTGTATGTGTGCTGGTTGTGCTTTTGACATTCTATTTGGCATGTGCACGTGAAAGTTGCTGCCTTTTGTTGTCATTTTTTTATTCTATCATAAAATCTGATAACTTTAGTGGCAAAGCATTACTGATTATTAGTTCATCTATATTCTTGTTTTGGCTGCATTATGCTTTCCCTGAACTACATTTATCCTTATTTGTTTCAGAGACAATCTTGCAACATATGCAAAAGATTACCCAGCACAGTTCATCCTTGGTTACTGCTCTACTTATATCTTCATGCAGACTTTTATGATTCCTGGAACAATTTTCATGTCATTGCTAGCTGGAGCTCTTTTTGGCGTTGTTAGAGGGCTTGTCTTAGTTGTCTTCAATGCCACAGCTGGTGCCTCTTCTTGCTTTTTCTTGTCCAAGTTGATTGGCAGGCCTATAGTTAATTGGTTGTGGCCTGATAAGTTGAGGGTCTTTCAGGCTGAGGTATTATTTCCTTATCATGTGTTTTGACATTAACAAACTTTGCTACATCAATTTCTTCTACTTTTTTACATTGAACATATCAATCTTTCTAATATTGCTCAATGTTTCTTTAAATTCAGATAGCTAGGCGTAGGGAAAAGTTGCTGAATTACATGCTCTTTTTGAGAGTAACTCCAACTTTGCCCAACCTTTTCATCAATTTGGCCTCTCCAATTGTTGACATACCGTTTCATGTTTTCTTTTTGGCTACTTTTCTTGGACTTATTCCAGCTGCCTATATTACTGTCAGGGTAAGTTTCCGTGATTTGCTGGTTATCAAACTAAGTTCACTTCATTTTTGAAAGTTTTCATTTCTTTCTTTTCATCTAGATATTTTAGTGGTTACTTATTGAATTTTTATTTGTTTTCTTAATAATTATGTTGCACCTTTCTCTTATCTTATTGTTGAATTATCATTTGAGTGCCTGGTATTTCAGATACATGCTTACCTAAGAATATAATTAATAATTATTTTGCATGTGTTGGTTTGTCTGTGAACAATCTTTTGCTTTGGAGATTTGAATTAAGAGTGATCAGTTAGCAGTAGAGACAGAAGATTCCTTGCTTATCTTTATTAGGTATTGGATAGGCATTGACTGCTGCAGACTGCTGACTTCTCTGCATGTTGGCATGATTTCTATGTGTGAACAGTTACAACACATCCTGTCCCTCAGGAAATAGAAATGGCAGCATCATAGTCAAACAAGTTGTATAACAATTCTTTCTTGCAGCCTAGCTATTTCTACTGTCTTGGCAATAGAAGTGGGTTTCATCATCCTCACCATCAATCTAATCTCTTCTTCTCCCATAAAACCAGATATCTAAGTTTCAGGCATATATCTTTCTAACCTATTCTCAAATCCTCAAATCTGTCAAGTATTCCTCCACCGTTCCCTCCTGTCTTAACCTCATAAATACCTCTATAATGTTGTCTATATCTTACTCCCCAAATCTTTCACACATAGCCCCTTCAAATTCTTCCCAAGTCCTAGTTCCTCTCCTTTTGCAGTTTTGAAACCAAGAATCAGCCTTGCCTACTAAATATAAACTGGCTAATCCTACTCTCTGTTCCTCAGGAATCTGGTATATGTCAAAGTATTTGACACCCTTCTTTAACCAGACTCTTGGTTCTTCCCCACCAAAGTTAACAACTTCACTTTTGGGAAAAATGGATTTTTACCTCAAGGATAGTTTGTTGTAATTCTTAGGTCTGACTGATCTGCTTGTGTCTGAGATGCAGAGGCACTGGTGTTGCCTATCCATACTCCAGCAGGGTTTGGAAGTAAGCCTTTTTCTCCATTGTCAGCACTTCTGTTAAGCCTCCGTTCTCCTTCATTGTTGCTGTTTATTTCCTTTCCTTTCTCCAAGGCCACTTTACTCATGAACCCTCTTAATTCATCAAACATTTCATTGCTTTTGCTGTTGTTTAGTCTGACTTCAGCTTTAAATTCTTTGAGTTCTGCCATATTCGTCAGAGTTGTTTCTTGCAGGACTCAAAACTGTTCTTCTAGTTCTGCCATTCTTACTCCTTCATTGTTTACCACCACAGACTTAGTCATGATGACACAGCTTAGAAGGTAAATTCAGAGTGAATCTCCCTCACGTAGCTGCTCTGATACCAAATGTCAGGGACTGATTGAGCCCTAACAGGTTGACTATTGAGAGAATTAGGGATTTTAGAGAGAAAAGTAGAAAGAAACAGAAGGATTGACAGTAGAGAGAGAAATATTAGAGAGAGAGAGAGAATTTAGAAGAGAGAAGATGATTTTTATTGAATAGCTTGAATGAATACAATAGTGCTCTTGATTTAGTCTTTTATACATTTCAGTAGGGTTAGTTATTCAGTTACAGCTATAACATCCTAACTGTCTAACAAACTCCTAACAGTTTCCCTAGATTCCTGCATGCTACTTAACTACTATCTGACTGCATGCCTAACCCTTATCCTGCTGTTGCTTTTAACTCTTTCTAACTAACTCTTTATTCCTTATATTAAAACTCAGTTAGAACCCTCTGTTTCCTTTCCATTTCTTTCTGTAATATGTGACAATTCACCCTTTTCTTCGTTTGTTGAACGAAAATAATTAGCTTTGTGCATCATATAATACTGTTAAGGATCATGTTTTGTATTCAAAGTGATGCATTAGACTATTTTACCACAGGTTTTTACTCTATACGTACAACATACTGTTGTACAAGTAGATTTCTGGAAAAAATAAATAATTTACTTTTTTTTTTTTTTAGAAGTCCCCTTCTTTTATTTTCTCCTTGGACTATTGCAATTAAGGCTTAGTGTAAATTACCAGACAAGTAACACACTTTTGATGTTCTATGTCTATTCGATTGTGTGCTTAGTTCTACACATGATTGGAGCTTCTGCTGCATCCACATATTAGTTGCAGCTTAATATTAATCATGCCCTTTTTATTTTTGGTTGTCACGTGCACTTTCAGCTCTTTTTGTCTGCAAGGAAATTTGCTACGTGATGTGGTTGATTTCTTTACTTCATTATTCTTGACTTTGGGGGCTCGGTGGTAATGTGTTAGGAGTTTGACTAGAGGTATTCCCTACAAGTGTTGGTAATAGCAATAGTTTGATGGCACTTTGGAAGGATTTCCATAATCACAGGAAAGGCAGATATTGCTACTATGCTCAGTGAATAAATTAATAAGTTGTGTGTGTGCACAAACACCCACATGTGCATGTATTAAAAGGGTTGGATATTTTGATAAGTTCTGTTGGTTAATTCTATTATTTTGTTCTGTATCATTTTACTAATAATTGCACTGCTGCTGTTGTTGCAACTACTACATTATCACCAGGCTGGCCTTGCTCTTGGAGATCTCAAGTCAGTCAAGGATCTTTATGATTTTAAAACTTTATCTGTGCTCTTCCTCATTGGGTCCATAATCATATTCCCCACCCTCCTAAAAAGAAAGCGAATATATGAGTGAAGGTTCAGTTGGTGAGGCCTCTATTATCAGTCAGCATAAGAAAGATGTCTCAACTGCAAAAGTAATTGCAGGATCTATTAAAGAATAGAGCTGTATCCTGCCACAAAAGTACTGGAGGCTGATCACCACATTCCCTTGTGATACCCTCGGGTTGATTACTTCTCCCAAGTGATGGCACAAATGAAAATAGATAAAAAAGGTCTGTCATTTTTGTTAGTGAAATATTTATTCAATGATCTCTCCATATGGATTATTTAGATAGTTGGGAGCCAGAAACCGTCTAGGCATATATCTTAATACTCTTACTTGACAGCTTTGGTAGATTGTATTTCTGTGATGTAACAACTATAGTGTTGTAGTATGCAATAACGGCATTGATACCCTCCTTTTGGATTCAGCTGGTTCGTTGATTGATAAAAGGCGAAGAAGTAGAAACAACTGTTGCTGTGAATTGCATGGTAAAAAGGTTTAAATACTGATATGATTAAGTTCGAAGGATTTATACAAGAACTGTTAAATTTATTGTATCGGATTCTAAATTTATGACGTGAAGCGTTTATACATGCATCTCCAGCCGCCATTTGTTTCTTCTCCGTTAGGCAAAGCTAGTTTATCTAATCATTGTCTAAGCCTACAATCAGAACCTTTCTTTTTTCTTTTACGATACATGAACAACACCTCTTGCAGCTGGTGATGAACATCTGAAGGAAATTTCTCACAATGAATCGTGTTATAATTGATCAAGCAAATTTAGTTTTTGCAAAAAATTTCACCATGTTGGACTAAATGATGTTGTTAAATGAAAGATTGCACTAGCGAGTGAGTTGAGTGATGAAGTCGAACATGAAATCTGTGGAGTATAGTGAAATATGTCGTTGAATTGAAGGCTCATCAATATATTTGCGATGCTATGATAAAATAGCCAACTAATATTACTTCTATAGCCACTCACATCACCATCAGGTCCATCACGGTTTGCTGTAAAACAATAATAATTAATAAAGCCTCATATGTTCTTTAGTTTTCTTTTTTCAGGAAAGAATCCATGGAATGGATTTAAAAACTAAATAATTTGTAAAGAAAATCACCAAACATTTTCATGTATGCATATTTGCATGAAACTTGATACTGATTCTACAAGTCATTCATTTGCAAAACATTTTCACAGTTCATTGGAATGGCGAATTCAATCTAAACCCTGCCCAATAAAGGAAATCACATACAACAGGGAAAGGGAAACTTCCAAACGATTGAATGTGATCTTCAAGTACACTCTAAAACCTCTCTGCAGAATCCTTAAGAGTCAAGGGTAACTGCTGGATATTCTTGATAGCCTGTGATGCCTGTTATCCTTATTCGCGAATTTGGCTGCATAAATAAGTCATAAACACGTGAAAACAATAGAAAAGGGATGTGGCAATAGAGGATTCCATTCATCAATGACTCTAGACAAAAGACAAAAGGGTCGACCTTCTTGAAATGTATAGAGGCCATTATCTAATATAAAATGCATCCCCAATGCGCAAGATTTCCCACTTTGCCAGGGTCAAAGGAGGATTGTCTTTCTTGACGATCAAAGAAGCAGCCCTCCCTATATTTGTTTCCACAACTTGAGCCCATGACTTTCTTGGCACAAAGCAGCAAACTTACTGTTGCTCTGAGACACCCTACCCTGGTTAACATTATTATCAAAGGGAAAAAACTGCATTGGGATTCTTTTCTTATTCCATAAAAATTTTATGCAGTAGAGGAAGAAAATTTAGAGAAGCCATTTTATGAAAAGATTCACGAAGCCACATTGAGATTCCTTTCCTATAAATTGTTTTGCACAAGTTAACATTTGAGAACAGGACATAGAATGTAACTTAATGCATTTGCACAGCATAGCAGCTCCATCTTTCCCAAATGGGACAAGCAAAAGTGGGTATTGCTATTTTTGTAGTTTCAACTTTCAAGTACAAGCCTGGCCTTTCCCACTTCAAAAGACATAGGAAACAAAAAAGGCAAACTAGTTCTTCGCTGCACAGACATGCTCCGTGAATCCATATAAAATATCGATGGCTTTGTTAACAGGAATAGATGAAACCTCCAGCAAGAAGTGTGTGGGCTTCAAAAGAAGTAAAGGGACATCTAAGAGAGAAAAGGGTGACAAAGGTAAGAGTAGGAACCTCTAATAGCTATGCAATGCGTATGCATGTAACTGGAATATTAGAGATTGTAATTTTGTTTATTCATTTTTTTATAAATAAGCAAGAACCAAAACTAGGACGTACAGACCCCAAACTGCCATTTTCCACCTGCACTGAGTCTTAAAAGCATAATTTTATTTTCCTCTTTGCCATGGACAAAATAAGATGAAGATATATGAATAAATGGTAAAAAAAGGGAAAACTATCTCCATGCATTCTTTTTGCCAAGCGAAATAACACACAAATGGGTAGGGGGCAGACTTGCTCAAATTCACATGTTAAAAGAGCTGTCTGCTTTTAACTTCTAGGGAAAATACGTGCACTGATTATAACTGCATTTCAGGCAAAAGGTTTTTTTTTTTTTTGGCTAGCACACAAGTAAAATGCCAAAAGTCAAAAGATAATAATAACAGATATAGTAATGAAACCTGTCGGTGACCAATATTTCTCCGATAGTTTTTCTTCTTCTTATATTTGAAGACTACAACTTTGGGATTTAATCCCTGCAACAGGAATCCATGAGAGCCAAGTAGAGACAGGTTATAAAATTGAAGCTGAGAGCAATTAGAATGAAATAATGCACAACAGAAGGTAGTGAGCTACCTGCTCTTCAACTACAGCATGAACAACAGCATTAGTTACCACTGGTTTACCAATATAGGTGCTCATTTTTGTTCCCACAAGTAACACCTTGTTCAAAGTGATCTACACAAGAATCCACACATTACACATTTTAGTTGAGGAAACTGCAAGATGCACAAAAACTAGAACCAAAAATATCTGATAGATGATATGTTCTGATTAGAAAATGGCACAATCAACAAGCGTTAATGTGGTATTGAGGCAGCCACAATACTACATCCCAGAACTTTTGAGGAAGTTGAACAAAGCAGCAGTACTCTATTATAAAATATCTTAAATGAAGATGCAATAGGACTAAATATCTTAAATGAAGATCCAATAGGACTAACTCATTGCATGAAGCACCTAGGATACAATATAGATGATATTCTTAGAATTACTGCCCTTTTTTTCCTTTTAATTCTTTACCAATTATTAATTGGAAAAGAATTAGATATCCTAAATTGGGGAAAATCACAACAATAGCCAATTCAACTAAGTGTGCAATTGTCTGTTATGTCTCTAAATAACAACTTCAAAGTCCAGATGAGTTGAATGTACTTGCTCAATCCTTGCAAAGAGTGCACGATAATGTTCATGTATATATTATGCCCAACCTATGTTTATAGTTCTGCTTATTAGCCTAGAGTCCTTGGTCCATTTATCAAGAACATTATCTCCCGTAACTTAGCATCCCACAACATCGAGTTAAAGTGAAAAACTGCTTATAATAGCAATAACAAATACCAAAAGAAAAACAACCTCGTTTAACATTCATATTCTTTTTGGTCTGTCTTTATGGATGACAATGCTAGAATAAGAATTACTGTGGATTTCAGTACTTTGGAGACAGCCTTTGCTGCTAATGGAAGGTCCTCATTCCTCAACCTTATGGAGTTATGGTCCTATTGTAATACCCATATTTTTGAAATATTTTAAAAAATTATATTCTATATTATAAATAATAATTATTTTGTGAATATTTAATTAAAGTTATGAATATAAAAATTTTTTTGGAATTTATTATATTTTAAAGAGATAAATATTTGA
>CANXYC011310458.1:0-12428 GCA_948193065.1 Aleurites moluccanus
ATTTTATGAAATTGCTAAGGATCTTAATGAATTAACATTGATTCGGTGATCACGAGAGTAGACACTTGCATTAATGTTAATGTTTGGATTTTTGCTCGAGAGAGATTAATTCATAATTTAGAGTAATCAATCCATCAAACACTTTGGTTTTTGAAATCATTAATGAGTCAATCAACCGGTTAAATTCAATTAACGGAATTTAAATTCTAGATCGTTTTCCTTTAATAACTTGAATTCCCAGGTTGAGATTTCTTATTTAATTAAATTTTGCTTTAATAATTCATCCAAACCAAATTAATTTCTTTCCAATCAATAAAGATAATATAAATTTCAGTAATTGACAATGCCTCTCTGTGGGACGATACTCTACTCATTCTATTACTTGATAAAGCGATTCGTGCACTTGCGAAAAGCCCGAACAGTGATCTTCAATTATCCAACTATCTCCCCCTTACTTCAAAATCTCTCAATCATATAATATTCAAATATTCAAACTCTTCAAATTATCAAATGTTCATGTTAGAGCTCCACAATCAAAACTCATATATCACATTAGTTAAAGGAATCATCATCGTCTTCATCATCAATTTTCTTTTTCTTCTTGTCTTGTAGCTTCTTCAAACTATTCAAATTTCTTTCAATTTTAGACAATGATTTTATATATGACTACTTTCTTGATTCTTTCCTTTTTCAGAATTTCTCCGCAGTTAGCATATGACTTCTAATTAAGGTGTCTTTGCCCTTCATCATTTTTTTCATCTATAAAAATCTCAATTTCAATATTTTTCTCTTTTTTAAAAATAAGTCTTAAACCCCTAGATCAAGAACCAATAATAATAATCAACAGCTCTGATACTACTTATTAGGAAAATTCAGAGTTATAAGCACAACAATAAAAAAAGAGAAAAAAAAAACATAAATAATTTTATGTGGTTTGATCTCTCAATAGACCTACATCAATGGTCCCTCGAAAAGGTAATCTACCATATTATCATATTATAATTTTTGGACGGACAAAATTGCAAACCCTCTCACAATATCTTAAATCATCATAAAGTCACTCTACCCATGTATTTTATGTCATATTTAATCAATGAGCAAAAGTTCAGACTCAATTATTGGAATAAAACCATTGGGCAAGAGCCACATAATTAGGCAAAAGCTAAATAACCCCTCATATTACTCATATTTATAATGTTACTCACTAACAATTATAACTCAATAAAGATTTTCATCTAAAAAGAAATATTATTAAAATAAGAATTTTACTTTATAAAAGAAATAATCCTCCACTTAATTAAAAAATATTTCTCGTACATAAAATAAGAAAAAATCTTCATCCAAATTCCATTAAGATTTTGAGTCATAATCGTAACAGAAATAAAATAACAATAAACTTTTTCTAAGGAAACACAAGAGTAAACTTGAGGGCTATTTAATTGTTATTTATTTGGGAATTGACACAATAATCCCGTAGATCCTAAATTTGGCCACATTATAACCTTGCATTGGAGCTTTCTCACAACTCAAACAATTAAACTTTGCCTTATTTTGGCCTTTTAATATACAGATTTTTTCTTTTCAATTCTAATGACAAATAAATGATATAACTTGGACTTATATAATTGATACTCCATAGTTTTTAATTCATAAAGAAAATAATTACAAAAAACTAGTCATAATTAAAACAAAACTATAAATATACATTGCTAATCCTATTTATATTTGTTATAATTTCTAATAATATAATTATGAACAATCAATATACAAATATAATTTTCAATTTTAGCAATTCAACCATAATACATTATATAGATTTAACTCATGAAATAAGTAATGACATTCTTTATTGTTTAATAATTACATTCAATCTTTTTTAAAAGTATCAAGAAAAAATAATTACAGGCAATCATGTTGAAAAGCAACTTTATATTCAAATTGTAATACTATGAAATATATATATGGTACATCTTTATATTCTTTGGCTTAATTAATGAACTAATTATCAATTTCATAAATTAAAAATTGCAATCAAACGTATTTGGTCCAGTTAATTACGTTTTTTAATTTGATTGTCTTTTCATTAATAAAAAAATGTGAATAGACATTTAATATCTAAAAGTTGGCAAAAAAAATACCAAATTGGACTAAATAGCTAAAAATAAGTTGTTTACTACCTTATAGTTAAAAACAAGTTGCTTATTGTCCTATATGTCAGGATACAACTGCACTTCTCATTCGATAGACTTTGCATCAACTATCTTTTCCTTTGTATTATCATAATGTTTATCATTATATTTATCTTAATATATTTATACCTATCTGATAGACTTGTATTATATTATAAATAGTGTATTGTTTGTAACATTTATAGATATTAATAATACATTCTCTTTATAAAACATAACATAGTATCAAAGCTTTCTTAAAATAAACAAAGAAGTTCACATTATTTTTTTCCCATGGCTGCAAACACGTCACTTAGCTCTTCTTTTACAACAACTTATTCTCTTTTACCATCCGCCAAACACTCTTTCAATATCAAACTTACCCTTAGAATCTATCTTGCCTGGAAAACACAATTTTTACCCTTAATCAATTATCAAAAACTGGCTAGATTTATTGATGGTGCAACTATTGAGCCTCCAAAAATGATTTCTACAAACAATATAATCACTCCTAATCTTAATCTTGATTATGAAGCTTGGTTTTCTAAGGATCAACTATTAATATCATGGTTATTTCCATCCCTTACAGAGAGTTTTTCCCTATGTTATTGGTTTGCAATCATCTTCAGCGGTTTGGAGAGCACTAGAAAGTGCTTTTGATTCTGTATCTTAGAACAGACAATTACAACTTCACATTGAATTGCAAGAACTCAAACAACATGATATGTCTGTCTCTCAATATCTTCAAAATGTTAAAGGCCTGGTAAATGAACTTGCTGCCGCAGGAAGACCTTTGTCGATTGCTGAATTCAATGTGATTATATATCGTAATACTGGAGCTGATTTTCATTCCATCATTACTTCTTTAAACTTTCACAGTGAACCAGTCTCCTTTACAGAACTTCATGGCCAATTAATTGCCCATGAGATACTAATTAAAAGTGTGCAGGAGCTACCTCAAGCTAATCTTAGTTTCAAATAGCCCACCTCTGTGACAAATACCTTTCTTATTTCGGTGTCATCTGGTTTTTGAGGGGCTGGTTATCGTCCTCTAGGGGGTACCAAAGGTAACCTTGCCAAATATGTAACAATAGAAAACACACGGCTAAAAGATGTCGTCGCAGGTATGCTCCACTCCAACAACAAAATTATCGACCTCAGGCAAATTATGCCATGATGAATCAATGTTTGGCTACAAATTCTCAGTTCTGGCCGAATACAACTCTTATTATGTCTCCATCTCATTCCATGTTAGGTAACTCTTTTGAATATGGAGGATGGCATCTTGATACTAGGGCTAGTTATCACTTAACACCAGATCCAAATGTTATCTCTAATATTAGCAACTATAATGATTTGGACAAAATTTCCACTACCAATGGTCAAGGTTTGTCTATATCTCATCAAGGTATTGGTTATTATCCATCTATTAAACATAAATTATTAAGAATTCCAAACACATTTTATGTTCCATAACTTACTAAATCTTTACTTTCGGTCCAAAAGTTTACTACTGACAATACTGC
Source organism: Aleurites moluccanus (assembly GCA_948193065.1). Lineage (NCBI taxonomy): Eukaryota > Viridiplantae > Streptophyta > Magnoliopsida > Malpighiales > Euphorbiaceae > Aleurites > Aleurites moluccanus. The sequence goes on from CANXYC011310458.1 coordinate 3,695, forward strand.
TTTTTTGAATTTTGGCCCAATCATTTTCTTGTGAAGGATCAAATGACCAAGAAAATCATGTTGAACGAATGAAGTGATAACGGTTTGTATGTGCTGCCATCTTCATATGGAAAACAAGCCCTTTTGGTAGACTCTTCAACTCATCTTGATTGGCATTCATGTTTTGGACATCCTCATAAAGGCATGATTTCAAAAATATTTCGGCAAAATAATTACCTGTTTTAAAAGAGTCTAGATTGTCAACAATTGATAGTTGTTCCTCATATCATTTAGGAAAGTTAGTTAGGTTGTCTTTTGCTTCCATTGAACACAAAAGTAGTTGTCCATTTGCTATTATTCATTCAGATGTATGGGGACCTACCCCTATTTTATCCAATTTAGGTTTTCATTATTTTGTTTTATTTATTGATAATTTCACAAGGTTCACATGGATTTATTTTCTCAAAAATGAAAGTGATGTTTTTGAAATATTCTTTGATTTTGAATCCATGATTCAACTATAATTTGATTATTCAATTAAAGTATTTCATTCTGATTGAGGTGCTAAAATCTAAAAATTGCATAAATACTTTCAATCAAAAGGAATAATCCATAGAATTATATGTCTATATACACATGTTTCTGAAAAGAAAATTAAGCACATTGTTGATAATGGTCTCACACTAATGGCTCATGCTAAAATACCTTTTTGTTTTTGGCCCTATGCGCTTAGAATTAGTGTAAACTATATCAATTCAATGCCAACACCAATCCTAAAAGATCAATCTCCTTTCCAAAAATTAAATGGGGATACACCGAAATACATTGAGTACAACCCCTTTGGTTGTACGATTTACCCATACCTTATACCATACAATCACCATAAGTTTGACTTTAGAAGTAAGACATGCATTTATTTTGGCAACTCTAATGATCATGCAGGTTACTTATGTTTAGACATTGATAATGATAGAGTCTATATGGCTAAATATGTGTATTTTGTTTCTCATTCTTTTCCATTTCATAATCATGTTGCTCGAAATGAGAATGCTAATCAAGGGATAAGGATTGAGAAGTCGTGGCTCATATTACAAGTTCCACATTGCTCCATCGTTCAATCAGGTACTGATCTCATTCCTATTCATGCGCCATCCACTACGTATGAATCATTAAGTCCATTACATAACAGCCAACCACATAATTTTCAATCCCTTACTAGAGTCTTAACATGTACTGGATTACAAACTCCACACACGAGCCTATTACTAATCCTAGCATAAACCTAGTAGTTGATTTTACATCTTACCCTCAAGAAGGTCCTTCACCACCACCTGAACCCCAACACCAACATCACACCACTATGAATAGATGAACAACTTTACTTATAACAACCGGGAAAACCAACCTGAATTATTTAAACCATGAACCAAAAATCTATACACAAGACAATAAGTTTAATGAATGGCAAAAAGCAATGTTTGAAGAGATGCAGGCACTCCTAGCTAATGACACATGAAAATTAGTACCAAACCCTTTGAGAGTTAATGTTATTGATAATAAATGGATCTATCGTATTAAATAGAAGTTAGATGGTAGTGTTGATCATTATAAGGCTCGCCTGGTGGCCAATGGTTTTGCACAAATCTCTAGAGTGGATTATAAAGAGACCTTCAGTCCGATCACAAAAGCAACCACCATTTGACTTATTTTAACAATAACAACAATGAACAATTGGTCTATAAAATAATTAGATGTTTCAAATGCTTTCCTTCATGGTCACATTGATGAAAATCTTTATATGCAATAGCCAAAGAGTTTTGTCAACTCAAACTTTCCATCTTATGTTTGCAAGCTTAATAGATCATTTTATGGCCTCAAATAGGCTCCTAGAGCATGATTTTCATAGTTAACGAAGTTTTTACACTCCTTAAACTTTGTTTCATCTAAGGCCGATACTTCCTTACTGTTTTATAAGAATGGGACTGATGTTGTTTTTCTTTTAGTATATGTTAATGATATCATTGTGACAAAATCAAATATCAAGTTGGTTATAACTTTCATATCAAAATTACAAACTGAATTTCTGTCACACCCCAAAATAAAAAGTGTGACGGTCCTAGGGCAAAGGTAGGCTTAAGACCACCATAAACCCATAGAACCCAAACATGGATCAACAATCATCAATAATATTCTATAACCATACCATATACTTCAATAGATAAATTATCCATTAATACAATATCACTTATTCCTTATCGATCAAAAGACAAAATACCATCATCAATAAAGAACAAGGATTACCAATAAGCTCAATCATATCTCAATTCTATTACAATTCAATCTACGGAGCTACTACGATTAGTATTCCAAAATAATACAAAACATTATGTAATTATCAAGTTAATACATTAGCTTATTGGAGAGAGAAAAACAATGAATAAGCTTTGTCTATCCTATAACAGGTTCTCTAGCAACTGAAATCCACAATAGAAGAAAAAGAATTAGTCGAAAACTCAATAAGAATGAGAAGTAGGAGAAGAAGAAGAATTTGTGGTTTCAGGTTTTCAAAAATCTGAAAAATGACTTCTATATATAAAGCCCGAAGTCTCATACCCATGAAGAATGAATTCACGCGCGTGAAGAATAAGTTTCACGCCCATGAAGGATAAATTCATGCATGTAAACAACAAAAAGTTAATTTCTTATATTTAGACAGAGAGCAAAATAACGACCGTAATAAGGGTTCACGCCCATGAAAGAAAGCAAATTCATGGTTGTGATAATAATTCACGCCCGTGAAAGAATAAGGTTAATTCACATCAAGGCAAACACTTCCCAAATCCATTCTAACACTAACCAAAACAATTCTAAGATTAACTAACACACTCTAACAATATTCATGGCAAAGAAATAATTCTATAATAACCAATCAATACAATCCATAACCATGAGACCAATAATAACTTCATGCAACCATGTAAATCGAAATCTTGGGTGTTACATTCTCCCCCATCAAAGAAAATTCGTCCTCAAATTTTAAAAATTTACCTTATGAAACAAATGAGAATACTTCGCTTGCATGCTCTGCTCACTCTCCCAAGTGTATTCCTCTATTGCTTGGTTCTTCCACAAAACCTTAACCATTGGAATCTCCTTGTTTTGAAGTCTCATAATTGATTTGTCGATAATGGCCACTGGAACTTCCTCGTAAGACAAATCCGGACCAAGATCCAGTGATTGAACTTGAAGCATATGCAAAGGTTTGGATACATACTTTCAAAGAATCAAAATATGAAACACTGGATGCATACTATCAAGATTGGGTGGTAAACCTAACTGATAAGAAACTCCCCTAACCTTATCCAATATCTTAAATTGCCCAATGTACCTAGGAGATAACTTACCCTTATTGCCAAATCTTAAGACTCCTTTTGTTGGCAAGACCTTTAAGAAAACCATGTCTCCAATGGAAAAGTGAACATCCTTTCACTTTGGATCGGTATAGCTCTTGTGGCAACTAAAAGCTGTCTTCAATCTCTCCTTGATGATAGGCATTTTCTCTGCTGTAAACTTAACCAACTCAGGACCTTCAATACTCTTCTCACCCACTTCATCCTAACACAAAGGAAATCTACACTTTCTTCCATACAAAGCCTCATAGGGTGCCATCTGAATGGTCGAATGGTAGCTATTGTTATAGGCAAACTCAATCAAAGGCAAGTACTTGTCCTAATTACCTCCAAAGTCTAGAATGCACATCCTTAGCATGTCCTCTAGAGTCTCTATAGTCCTTTTTTATTGAGTGCCCAAAGACTTTTGAAGTTTCTTCCAAAATCCCGATGTAAACTGAGTGCCTCTATTCGATATGCTCGAAACTGGCAATCTCATTATCTCATCATTATATATTTGTGCATATTGAGAAGCCAAATATGTAGTCTTAACTGGCAGAAAGTGAGAAGACTTAGTCAATCGATCCATTATCACCCATATCGAGTCATGACCATTAGAAGTCCTTAGCAAACCAACCACGAAATCCATAGTAACTCTCTCCCATTTCCATTATGGCAATGGTAGCTGTTGAAGCAATCCAGAAGGCTTCTGGTGTTCAATCTTCACTTGCTGGCAAGTCAAATATCTTGCCACAAGCTCTGCTACATCCTTCTTCATTCCACTCCACCAATACAATCCCTTGATATCGTGATACATCTTAGTCGCATCTGGATGCACATTATAAGTAGCATGATGTGCCTCCCTCAATATCGACTCTCTCAATCCATCCACGCCAGGAACACATAAACGGTCACCATGCTTCACAATGCCATCCACAACATCAAATCCTAGAGCTTCCTCAGCTTACACATCACCCTTAAGCTTAACCGATCTAGGATCTCTATCTTATGCTTCTTTGATATGATCAATGAGAAGTGGCTTAACTTGAAAATGTGCCAAAAACACTCATGTATCCGATAAGCCAAATCGAATTTCCAAATCATACAATCTATGTAACTCTTTGATCAATGACCTTCTATATACTTGAATGTAAACTACACTTCCCATAGACTTCCTACTCAAACCATCTGCTATCACATTCGCCGTTTTAGGATGATACAATATATCACAATCATAATCCTTAAGCAACTCCATCCATCGCTTTTGCCTAAGGTTCAAATCCTTTTGTTGGAAGATGTACTTCAAACTTTTGTGGTTAGTGAAGATTTCACACTTTTCTCCATATAAATAGTGTCTCCATATTTTTAATGCAAAAACCACAACTGCCATCTCTATATCATGAGTTGGGTAATTCATCTCATGTTTACTCAACTGCCTCAAAGTATAAGCTATTACCTTTCCATTCTGCATCAACAAACACCTAAGCCCCATTCTAGAAGCATCACAATACATAGCATATCCTCCCTCACCAGATGGTAAATCTAGGATAGGTGTGGTTGTGAGATGAGTCTTAAGCTTATGAAAGCTTCCTTCATAGTCATATATGTCCATACAAACTTCACCTGCTTCTGAGTGGGCCTAAAAAATAGAACTGCAATCTTGGAGAAATCCTGCACAAATCTCCTATAATAGCTTGCCAAACCCAAGAAACTATGAATCTCTGACACATTTATAGGTTTAGGCCAATTAAGGATTGCATCCATTTCTTTGGATCGACCTTAAGTCCTTCTTTACTTATCACATGCCCCAAGAAGAAAACACTATCCAACCAAAACTCATATTTGGAGAACTTGGCAAATAACTGATGCTCTCTCAAAGTCTGCAATACAACTCGAAGATGTTCCTCATGCTCTTCCTTACTCTTGGAATACACAAGGTTGTTGTCAATGAAAATAATGATAAACTTGTCCAAGAATGGCTTGAACACCCTATTCATCAAATCTATAAATGCAGCCAGTGCATTTGTTAAGCCAAATAACAACACCAAGAACTCGTAGTGTCTATATCTCATCTGAAACGCCATCTTAGACAAATCTTCCTTCTGAATCCTTAATTGGTGATAACCCGACCTCAAGTTGATCTTGGAAAAATAACTTATCCCTTGTAAATGATCAAACAAATCATCAATTCTAGGCAATATATACTTATTCCGAATAGTCACGTTGTTAAGCTATCGGTAATCAATGCACAACCGTATAGAACCGTCATTAACACTAGTACACCTCATTGTGAGCTACTAGGTCTAATGAACCCTTTGTTAAGAAAATCCTGCAATTGTACCTTTAGCTTTCTTAATTTTGTTGGTGCCATGAGATATGGAGGTATGGAGATTGGATTCATTCCAGGCAATAACTCAATATTGAATTCAATCTCCCTCTCCGGCGGTAAACTTGGCAATTCTTCAGGAAAAACATCTGAATACTCACTCACAATTGGAATCTACTCCAATCCCTTCTTTTCCTTATGAGTATCACAAACATATGCCAAGTAACATTTTCAACCCTTCCTTAGCATCCTTCTCACCCCAATGGTGGATATCACATTGTAAGGTATTTCACTCCTTTCCCCTTGGAACTTAAAATCCTCACCCTTAAGTGGTTTGAAGACTATCTTCTTTCGATTGCAAACTATGGTTGCAAAATACTTAGACACGAATCCATGCCTAAGATAACATCGAACTCTAACACCGGAAATTCAATCAAGTCTACCTCTAAACTCTTTCCATCAATACTAACAACACATGTAGGATAGAAATTTTGGACCTCAATCTCCTCTTATAAGGGAGTGGACACAACCATCACATTATTAAGCAACTCACATAACATGTATAACTTCTTAGCAAAGCGAGATGATATGAAAGAATGAGATTCTTCTTAATCAAACAATACTCTTGCATTCTGAACTTGGATAGGAAGAATACCTGTGACAACTGCATTAGAGGCTTGGGCCTCTTATTGACTAAGTGCAAAAACTCTCCCTCTTCCTCAACCTAAAGAAGTCTGACTTAGAGCTTGAATTGCAAATGAACCTGATACTCGGCCCACTTCTGTACCTCTGCTATAACCTCGGCCTACCCCAACTTGAGCACTACTGCTCCCCACTCTCTCTATTTGAACCGCAGACTTCGAAGATGGTAGTCCCATGGTAGTCATTTTTTGCAAGCAATCTTTCACAAAGTGTCCAAGCTTTCCACAGTGGAAACATGCTCCTATCTCGACATGACATGGTCCTAAATGCCTCTTTCCACAAGTAGGACATTGAAAATTTCCCCTCGAAGGTGCAAAACTAGTTGTGTCCTTGATCATCTATGAAGCAGATCTAGAAGGATTAGGCCTGTACTATAATCTTTCTGACTGTCCTTTGAACCCACTCTGAGGAGTAGATTGCCTCAAAATATCCATGCTCCTCACTCTACTTGTCAAGACCCACTTCCTGATCGTGATGGTCCTAGGATATGGGAGATGTCAATGGCGACCGGTACCCATAGAATCCATTATCACATGCATAATCTATAACCATCAATTAATTACCAATTTTACTTAGTTATCATTCATTCTGTCATTATGTGATTCTTAATGTAATTTAATACAATTGGCTGTAACAGTCATTATACCATACCATATGATCAACATATATCTCATATAATATCATCACATACATATAAATGTTCATATCCTAACTATCCTATACATACCCCATGAAGCAGCTAGATTATGAATATCAAAATACAGAATTCAGAATATATACATCAAATAACAACAACTAGAAATCCTCGGATGACAGACGATGGGATTTTGCAATCTACTCCTCTCCTTAAATGGTTAAACAAAGAAAAGGTGAGTATATAAGATAACTCAGTGAATCTATATGCATCACCAATGAAAGAATAGATAACAAACGGAATAGTGGTGCCAACAGGTCAAGATAAACAATTACATAATCAATAACAGGTGACAGAATAGTCAATAAACATATCATAGGCTCGGTATCATATGGAAAGACAGATAAAGGGATGGACTGTATGAAATCATACAATCTCCAGTAGAATCAGTATGAACTATATGTGAACATACAGTCTCCATTAATATCCATATCAATAAGCATAAGACTGATCAGATCTTATGGCCAGGATCATTACCCCTCCTACCTAAGGCACCAATAATACAATATGCACATTGCCGACAGTATTTTCCCACCACCCTGTCAAAGCGGTAGCTCTGTCAAGCCACATTAAGATCAATATAAGGAAACAACATATCAATGGACACCATTGTGCAACAATAGCATGCTCTATATTAATAAGCTCAATATCAATCAATTAATTATCAATAGGATCAATAGCATTGCAATAAATGATATACAAACAATGACAAGTGGTTTGGTAATCACCAAAGACATGGAACAAAAGTTGGCTCAACAAAGGAAAACGGTAGGTCAATTGGCATGCCAATGTCACTGGCGACGATGGCTTTCAAATGGTAAGCCTATGGAATACAAAGAAATAGGCCAAGGTAAAAATAACTAGGCATTTTATCAAACACTTGGTGGGCACAAATTGACAAGCCAATAGGTTAGGATTAGGTGCAAGTTGGGCTTACCCATTTCAATCAACAATAAACCACATTGGCAACAACACAATAGGTATCAAAGAAACAAGATTAAACAACATAAAATGGATCAAAATGGCTATGAAATTCAAGACAAAAATCAAGCAAAACTTAGGTAAGTGAATAGTGTTTTAGGTTCGGCCAAAACATAAAGTTTTCATATGAATTACAATGATCAATCTAAGGTATTAGGCATGTTATTTGATGCATATAAGACTCACCTAAGCCTTCCAAATACTTTGAAAAATTGATTTCCACTCAAATTCTTTAAAGAAGGCAATAAGCACAACTTGTCTCAAATTGATTTTCTACACCAAAACAACCATTAATTAGTTACCTAATAACCTCCAATTAACATATTCTAACATCAATTAATATTAATTAACACTAATTCATCAAACCCTTTCATATAACTTCAAACAAGTTAGGCAAATTAGGATTTTCTACCAAAATGCATCAATTGATGCAATCTAACCTAAAACTCATTCAATTCAACCTTAAAATCATCTAAATAAACTATAAAATTGAACAAAAAAATTGGTTACCTCTTGGTGATAAAGTGGCCGAAACCTTGATGGAGTTCTTCCTTGAATTCCTTTAGCTTTCCAAGCAATCTAAGGATGGAGGATGGAAGAACAATGATTAAACTCAAGTTTTCTATAAATTTCTCTTAAGAAAACTTAGTTGGAAATGAAGAA
>CANXYC011310505.1:0-24266 GCA_948193065.1 Aleurites moluccanus
AGGTTCTGTCAAAATTTCGGCAAATTCTCGAAATTCGTTCTATATATTTCTGAGTCGGTATTTGAGTATTATTCTAATGAATCTCGTATGTGGTACATGTATTTCAGATGTATTCCTTACTGTCATCAGGAGGCGCTCCGAAAAGAGCTAACTGGTTAATGATCGTCAAGTTGTGAGTTGATATATTTAATTTAACTCTGTAGGCAAGCATTGATGGATGAAATATATCTATATAACTATCATTATTGCATTAGATTTAGGAGCATAATGTATGTTTATATCATATTATATGATGTTTATGATGATGATGAATGACATTGTATGTATATATTGACGATGGAAAATAGGGTGATGTGGAATCCACCACTAACACAAACATTAATGATGTAACATGACACAACATGATTTATAATGATGTTATTATAGGGATTGTCTAGTTCGAGTTGATCTCACCGTGGCCCCTGGACATGGATAAGACAGTATAGGGATGCCTGGTTTGAGTTGATCTCACCGCGGCCCCATAGTTGAAATTTAAGAGAGCCAAGGGAGGGGGTCGGCTCCCCATTTACGATAAACAAAAACACAAATGAGGTTGGATTCCACAGACATTTTCTATCATGTATGTTATGTATGTTTATGGATGATTATGTGTAATGTGGCATTTTATGTAGATTAAATAAATGATCTGCATGTTAAATTAATTTATATCAGCTCATTGAGTCGAATGCTCACCCCCTGTTCAAATATTTTTCCAGGTTCTGGGTCGAGTTTAAAAAGATTTAAATTTTTAAGTTAAGTATTCCTACCTCTTAATTTTAAGTTGAGTATTCCTGCCTCTTAATTCTCAGGCAGTAAAATTATTTAATTTACTATGTCATTATTTTATATTCACTGTATTAAATCTTTAGCGCTCCGCATTGTTATTTTCAATGTCAGGTTTTATTGTTCAGTGGTAAGTCAGGCTTACTACCGGTTCCGGGAGCTTTATGCTTTCCCGTTCCCTAGTGCCGGTCACGTGCCCAATTGGAGTCGGATCGTGACATGATCCTTGGAAGTGAATGATATTTTTGTCATTTTATAAATATTTAACTGTAAAAATGGATGAAATTATCAAAATAGGATAATTAAATAGTGAGTTTTTTAAAATATATGGATCAGTTTGTTAATTTTGATAAATATAAGTAATTAATCCTTTTTAAAAATAGTGTTTTGATAGTTTATTTAACTATAACTGGGAGAGAGGCTCCTCTTTTCTACAAATCCTAGCTCCTTTTTTCTTTTTCTCTCTAATTAACCTTTTAAATTTTATTGTTTCACCCACTGAATCTTTTCTTTTTTTATCGATAATAATTTTTTTTTAAATTAACTATTAAATAAATAGAGTCTCTAAATTTATTAATATGTGTTTTTTTATGACAATAATTTATTATTAGTAGTATTATTTTTACTCTTGTTTTTAGAATTTTTTGTTCTCTTAATGTGATTTATTAATTTTTCTTTCATATAAGTAATTTTTTTTTATAAAAAAATTTTTATGTTGATTTTGGATTTATTATTAATATTCAAACAATGAGACTTGTTAAAAAATATGAAAATTGATTTGTGATTTAATAATCATTAAATAAAACATGCTTCCTGCAGAGTTATCAATTCTAATACTTTAACAATACGGTAGAAAAATATTGGAAGAAAATCATATTATTTTGGTATTTTTTATATATGTTTTTATATTTTTATTTTTAAATTAATATGTAATATTTTTAATATATGAATGGAGATTCATTGTATTTCCTAAAAATAAAATATGTAATTGAGAGAGACATATAATAATTTACTCAAAAAATAAAAAGGAATTGAACGGCAATTCCAGTAATTTGCTATCTATGTTATTTTTTATTTTTTAATATTTTAAAAAAGAAAAATAATTTTTCACACCAAATGACAATTATAGAAGTGATTTTATTTACTATGAAATTAATTTAAAAAGTAAATTTTTATTATAAAGCTAGTAGAAATAAATAAAACAAACGATCTTGATATTAATATATTTTTTTTTAAATATTCAATATATTATTTTTAATTTAATAGTAAAATAATATTATAGATCAATTATTATATACTATAGATATATGTAATTCAACATTTATTGTTAATTAACGGTTGATGAATCAAATAGTTATATGATCCATTTGAATAGTAAGAATTTGAAATATAAATTTTGATTTGGATCAAATTTTTTATTTGAATTAATAAGGTTAAATAAATTTGAATTTGATTTAAATTTTTAGTAAAATCTAACCTATATTTTTATTTAATTATTTTAAATTTATTTTTTAATCTCAAATCTTTATATTTTTATAATTTAAAATCTAAAATTTTAAATTATTTAACCTCTATAAATAGTGATAAACCCTACTCATCCAAACAAATCCTAAGTGTATTTCTTTTTGTGCATTTAAAAGTAAACAATCTGCTAAGATATGAAGAAGATTTGCAAATGATTTTTTTTTTTTAATTTAATTCAAAAATTTAATTAATAAAAAGAAATTAATTTAGTTACTAATTGAGGGAATCTTGGATTACTAATATTTCTAATTAGTTAAAATAATCCATAAACACTTTTTTATGTACAAAAAACATAGTGAGTTTAATTGTCCTAATCAGAAGGCCAGCGATGACTAGTGTACTTGTGAATTGTGATAACTGAAAATCAACTTTCTAAATCTCTAATCAAAATGTTATAGAAAAAAGTGGACCTACCATTCCCGCCATATGATGGAAAACACATCAGCCATTTTCTAGGAATAATCATTGCAAATCACTTTGATTAGATGTAGCAGCTACAAGTTAAATTCATCTATATGAATAAATTAACTTAAATCAATTAAATTAAATTTAAATTAATAATTTTATAATTTACATCATTTAACATGATTTAAAAAAATAAAATAAATTAAAAATTTGATTTGATATATAACTTAAATATTTTTTTAATTTTAAATAAAATCAAATTAAAATTATATATATAAATTTTTTTTATCATTATTATAATTAAATATATTTAATTTTATTTTATATATAACTGTATTTTTTTAATCTAATATTAATTTAAAATTTTAAAAAATACTATCCATAAAAATTAACTAAAAAAAATATAATTCTTGAGAAAAAAATATAAATTTTGAGTGTGTTAATTAAATGAATAGATAAGTTTTGAGTTGTATAATATTAATTTTTTTTTTATTACCGATACTTTATCGATATCTTTTTTTAATTTATAATAAAATAATATTATTTTAAACCAAAGGTATTGAATGTATAATTGTTAAAATTGGATCCGATCAGTCGGTAGAATTAAAAAATTGAAAATCAAACTAAGAATGGTTCGGTCAGTTTCAAATAACCCGTATCCTAAAAATCGGTTAAAAATTGGTGAACTTATTGAATTGGATTTTTCTGATTCGAGCATGTAATTTTTTTAACTTTTTTTTTTTAATTTTTAAAATTTTTAAATTTTTTTTTAAATTTTTATCAAAACGAGTCATTTTTATCAAGCAAAAATGATGTCGTTTTTATTAAGTAAAAAGAACGTCGTTTTAAGTTAAAAAAAATTAAGAAAATTGAAATTATAAAAAATATGATCTTATATAAATTATTGATTTAGTCAAAATTATATTATATTTATTTTCATATTATATATAATAAATGTCAAATTATATATACACATATATGTATACTGATTTTTTCTAGATTTAACCGATTTAATTTCGGTCGAACCTCTGACCCTATAAGTCTCTGTTTTCACGGTTTTGAAAATATTGATTTAATAACGATTTATAAAAAAAATTTGATTTGAAATCAATAAATTAAAAATATTTAAATCAAATCGAAATCGACGATTAAATTATAATAGTAATTTAATTTAATTTAAAATTTTTTTAAATAAAAAATATTAATTTAATTTAATAATAATTTTTCAAATCAAACCTATTCAACCCTAAATGCTAGTAGGACCATTTTCTTTCTCAAACACTGCCTCATTATCCATAAAATTCTTATTAAGATCATATTCTAAAATGATAATTTCATTTTTCATATAAGGCTAAACTCATATTTATAAGATGAAACCATTAATTTTCTCACCTCATTTTCTACCTCTCAACCACATTTATAACTAAAATTTGCTTCGAAGTGTTCTAATAGCAACAATCAATTTATTAATATCAATATGAAATTTAATTAATAAACTTTAATTTAATAGTATTAAAAATAATCTATATTCTATAATATTATTAGTTTTCAAAAATGCCCCTTGATCAAGACTTAGCAATTAAAATAATTTATACAACTGGACTATATATATTTTCTTAATAAATTTTAACTCATCAACTATATATAATTTTTTTTAAATGAAAAAAATTATGATCAAAATCAGTTATATATATATATATTTAAAAAATTACATGTTATCTAATTTTTGGATGATGTATGTATTACGTATATAAATTAAATATAAGATGTTAAATGAATTAATATAAAACTGAGTTTATAAATTTTAATGACTAAATTTTAAAATCGACACTCAACACTTTAAAATTATATAAATTTTTAATATTTATAAGATTTTATTTTATATTATTTCTCAATATCATTCTCCAATTTTATTATTATTTTTTTTAATTGAATCAGGCAAATTAGGAAAAAAATATTTGACTATTTTGACTGTTGTTCTGTCTTATCTAATCATGACCAATGAATTCTGGTTCAAGATTTTTAGATTTTTCATAAACTTTCTTTAACTGTGTTTCTTTAATTTGTTCCCTTAGCAAACAAAAGTAGATGACAAGTTTTGGTATACTTGTTTCTGTGCCAGAAACATTAGCATTTTTTCTTCCAGAATTCATGAAACTTAACTTATTATTAGTTAATTATTTAATTTATGATAAGCCACTTCAATAATTTTACTTGCCAAAAATATATAATTTTTTAACCATATCCAGCAGATACTATGCTCCCCAAAATAATACAGCTTCAAAAACATATATAATTCCTACATATGCTTCAAATTGATTTAAATATAAATCTGTTTTGATATATATATATATATAAATGAAAAATAAATATACTTTATTTACCCATCTAAAATAATGTATGTATATATACATTATTAAATATTGGAGTCTTGACCCATTTTGAATTGATATGGTGTATTGTCTTCACATGAATTCTGTATGGAAAATTGCTTGTTTAGTGAGAAGACTTTAAACATATATGTAATAATTGTTCTTATTTTCTGCAATAATATAGTAGAAAGACACATAGTTCATGATTGGGAAATTATGAATTTCAATTTTCAAGCGATGAGGAAAATAATTCATAGCTCATTAAATTTGTTGATCTAACATATAGCCAAACCTAAGCTCTACAATGCTAAGTCACAATACCCTCTCATATATTCAACTCAATGATGTGTTAATAATATGAAAAGACATTCTATAAGTAGTGGTAGTAATCATATCATACAAAGGATGATAACCCCACATTGAAGTTTTTTAAAAGTTAATTACAACTTTGAAGGTCCATGATTTAGATTAATCACATACATACTTTCCATGTTTGCTATAATTTTATATTCTGGTAGGACTAATATGTGCTTTTATACATACATATATATATATATTAGAGTTAAACCATTATGAAAAGTAATAAAAAAAAATATTAAAATTTAATATAATATTTGAATCTTATCACTTATTATCTTAAATTTTTGATTTGTATTTGAGATTTTTCACAATTAAGACACACAATTATAAAGACAAACATATTAATATTTTTATTAATTTAAAATTAACATCATTTTTGAAGAAGATTTTAATTGATCCCCTTTTTTTTTATACTTTTCTTCTCTTTTAAAAGCAGATTACTTGGTCTCTTTAGACAGATTTTACTACTAGTCCTTTTATTATCTTGCAAAGTGACAAGGAGAAATACAACAATTAAAATTCATTAAGCTATTGATTCGTAAGTTGTTATCTCTATCCATTATTTCTCTCCCAAACTTCTGAAAATGAAAAGAATGGATCTTTTCTGTGCTTCTCCTTCATCAACAGCCATATGCTCTAGTTTAGACCATCGTTCCATGATCCGCCATGGGACTAGACCTACTTATAGTCAGAATTCAAAGTTTTACGCTCCTTGTTCATCTCAAATACCCATTAATCCAAAGACTTATTATGACAAGATCAGGAAGAGTGCTGCGATGCAAAGCGATTTACACAGAAAAAGCTCTGCAGATAATTATGGTACAGAGGATATTTCTAGTAAGAAAATTAATGAATTAGGAAGAAAAAGTTCTGCTGATATAAGTGATCTCCATATCCATAGTCCAAGAAACTCTTCTAGATATCTTCTGAGTGATAAAGTACCTTATATTGATTGGATTTCAGCTGAGTCTGATCTTGACTCCACATTGGTTACCGATCCTGCTCATCATCGCCATAATTATCATCAAAAATCCAAGATTAGTCATATAGGCTTAAATCAAGCTTCTGCTCGGAGACGATCTTCTTCTTCTTCAGAGCCTAATCAAAATACAAAGTCTAGACATTCAAGCTCTAATTATGATTCTCCTGCTTTAAAATCTTCTTCCTCCGCTCGCTCCCGTGACCAGGTTCTTAATTTAAATTTCATTTCTCTAATTTTTTTTTTTAAAATTTACGATAAATCATATAATACTCTGATACAACATTGTGAACTACACAACAGAAGGTAGTTCTCTCCTTTAATTAATCTTTCTAGCCAAATTCATAACAAGTCCTGCTATGATTATGGTGGGAGATTCAGATTTGAATCTTCAAAACCAATCAGACCATATTTTTGCCAGTTTCATTTGGTTAATTAGATTACGGAAATAGTAACTAGTTTAATGCTTAGCTATTTTTCTAATTAGAATTTAATTAATTAATTCTTTACTATAAAATTAATCCTGATCCTGCAGGTTGTAGTTTTATGGGTCTCAATCCACTGTAAGGGTTGTGAAGGAAAAGTAAGAAAGCATATCTCCAAAATGGAAGGTCAGTCTTAATTAGTAGATATGTAAAAGACTTCTATTTATATATCTGATTGAACTCCTTGGAAGCAAAAGTATTCAAAAGCTATAAATTTATTTGTTAATGATTCTTGGCAGCCTAATTTGTTTAATGGGTACTTATAATCCACTAATTTATATATATACACACACACACCAAGATCAACACAATTCGAAAATTTAGATATAATTTTATCATATATATAAAATATCTTATAAATTTATAATTATATGTATAAATAATAATATATATATCATACATTATAAATTTATAATTATATAAATATATATAAATTAGTTATTCAGTTTATAAATTTGAAAATTTGATTCCAATCAGGATATAGTTTGGTTTGCTTGATTTTTGGTATGAAAATTAATTTTTTTTAGTATTTTCTTGTTACACTAATTTGATTTAATTTAATTCAATTATTTTTTGAATTTTTGAAATATTTTTCTCTAATATTTTTCAATCCAAAAATTCGAATCAAGTATGAATCCCACGTCCTCCACTCACCCCTAGTATATACTTTGTTAGGTTTATATATGTTTCAATTTTATTTATTTATTTTTATGCAGGAGTGACATCATTCAGTATAGATTTGGCTACAAAGAAAGTTACAGTTATAGGGAACGTGACTCCATTAGGTGTTCTTGCTAGTATTTCCAAGGTGAAGAATGCACAGCTTTGGCCATCTCCATCCTCGTTGTCTGTCTCTTCCTCTCGAAGGTCAATCTGAGATTTATCGACAAGGCTAGATTTTTATTTTCTTAATTAATTTTGGTAATGGTTAGTGATAATTAGTCTGAAATATTTCATGTTTGTGTATTATTATTATTATTATTTACTAGTGATCTCCATATATTATATATATCTATATAATGTAATGGTGAACTCTTTTTATGAGATCAATGTCAAATAATTTTTACTATTTGAAAAGAAAGTAGAATTAAAAAGATGTAAACTTGGTATTCCGATGAAGATCATATGTGATAATTCCTTGGCATATTCCGTGGAATGTTTTATTTATCCAATTGTTCCTTTTGCTTTCTTTAATTTCAAAAGATATGTTGCTTAGGCTGGCACCTCTGAACATGTCTTCTTATTCATAAATTTCTATAAAATATTCTCAAATCTCTATATTTATGTTGTGGGTACAATGGAGTGCTGTTTGTACAGCCAGCATATAAATAGCACTTTTCTCCTAAATAAATAAACTTAAACAAAGACTCGTTACATGATATAATAAATAAACTAATAAACATATAAATATAATTTATCAAGTAAGTAATTAATCCTAAACTAATAAGGAACTCGATTTTATTAGGCTCAATCAACATTCAATAATAAATATATTAATTTCTTAATATTAAAATAAAACTAAAAAAATTTGAATAAGTTAGAATTCAAAATCGAATTAATAAATTATTATATATAATATAAAGTATATTTAAAATTATATAGAATGTTAATATTCGATTAGATTCGAAAAAAATATTATAATAGTCGAACTTAACTTGATTTGGTACTTCAACTATTCGAATTTGAATTTGATTCGATTTAAATTTGAGTATTTTACAAATCGAATTTGAGTAACTCGCTAATAAATTGACCCATCTAATTATGTGCCCAACAAAGAATCTCCTATACTTGAGTAGGAGAATGTCCAAATGAGTGTATAGACTGAAAAGAGAGGAGGAAAAAAAAATCCTCTTACCTTTGTTTTTTTTAACTTATTTTAATTTATAGAGAAAAATTGGAAACTCTCAATACGCGGATAGTCATTTTATTTTTAGTCTATATCAAATGATAAAACTCTTTTTCTTTCTTTTTAGTCCATTCACTATAAAATTTCTCAAAATAATTGCCATTGTTATGCTAATTCCTAATTAGAGGGACAATTTTATAAATAATTATTAAAATTGCATCAATACATATAACACTAATTAGTAAAGGAGATAATTTTAGTAGTGCAATTCTATTCATATTAAATCTACATCAGTTATGTTTAAAAAAAAATGATGATTTTCTAACTTTCTAGGCATGATAAGCTTGATATGCATTTTAATTGTTAGTTGTATAATAACAAACAAATATACAGACAGTAGCATTGGAATCAATAATGATAACCTGTGGAAGGCATGGGAATTATGTATAAGCAATCAGCATATTCAAGGACACCAACTTCAATCTTTAACAAGGACAGACATACCCAACTTTTCTTTCCCTTTTTCTTTTTCTTCTTCTGTCTTGTGGATGTCTCGTGGATGGGTAGTTACTGTTTCTTTTTGGAAGTTTTATTAGAATGTGGGGAGAACATTTTATTAAGATAAAAGATATTGTTACTTCAAAATTTGAATTTCTAACATACTCTTTAATTCTTGAAAATTTAATTAAAAGCAAATTCAGAGTTTATTTTACTTTAAAATGTTTTTAACTATTAAAATATCTCATCAAACTTGAATATATGAGATAATGTTATTTTTTTTAATATTAATTTTATCGATAATATTTAATTTAAATCATTCATAAAATTTTACTTTATCGTCAATTTAAGATATCAGTTATATATGAAAAAAGGTAAATGATGCATTTTTTTATATATAGAAAAAATGTAATTTTATTGATAAAAATGAGCTATATCATTAGCAAGATGCTTTTGAATCGATATAGGTTACACCATTTAAACTCAAAAATTAGCATGTAATACAGATATACAAGCCAAAGTATGTAATACAAGTTAATTATACACTTACTATAAAAGTATTTTAAAAAGTTAATATTGGTTCAAATAAGACATATTTTTCTTATAAATAATTATTATATATCCCTAATATGACAATTAATAAAATTTAAAAGGCTAGTAGTTTGTTAAGGTATGTTTAATAATGTTATCTTAATCATTGTTGATTAAAATAATTTATTAAAAATATTGATTAGATATCAATTTTCTTTATAATCCAGGGCACTTAACATTATTTTAAAGATTAATTTAATATATTATATTAATTACAAAATTTACCAAACAACAAAACAACAATACATATAGTTTTTTTTTTTCCTTTTTCGTTTTTAATATTGACATTGAGCAATTAAATCTTGTTTCCCAAGCCTTATATTGGGAAAACTTGCAATTAAGATCCACAAGCAAGAATAATTTGAAACAGCTGACAGTGACAAACAATATAATTATGAATCTTATCTTAATTATACATATGCAGGTCTGTAAAGAAAATAGCACCAACTCGTATATAACAAAGTGGTTGTTTAGTAGAGCAATTAAAGTAGTTGTTAACTTTTCTGCATCATATCATTTAATTATTGATAATTATTAACTGTTAAATAATTAAATAGCTCTATTATTTATAAAAATTCTATATCAGAAATCTTTTTTTCAAAAATTTATATTTTTTAATTAAAAATACTAAATTATTCTCTAAAAATAATATTTAAATAAAAAAATAAGTATTAATATTTATTTTTAATGGTTATTGAACATGATAACAACTAATAATTAATAATAAATACTTATAATAATTAGCTAATTATCAACGAGCTACCAATTAATAATTGGTAAGAATAATTAAATTAATTAAAAATCAATGTCGTATAAAAATAAATAAATAATTGACAATTTGACACTAATACAAGCAAAATAATAATAATAAATTTGAGATGTCAGATGATAAGAAGTTTGGAGTGGTGGCCAATATAATTAAGCTCTCAATAGGACTATATTCATTTACAAATAATTTTATATCCCACCCAAGATGTAGCTTGGGTGTTAAGAAGTAATTGTTCTCTGAAGAGGTCTCGAGTTACCCCTTTCTTTGATCATTAATATCTCCATTCCTATGAGAATAATATACTATGCGAAATCCGGCAAAAAGAAAAATTGAGTTGCCAGTAATGCAGTACTAATGCCAGGGTGGCATTTTCTTCCTATATTATGGAAATGTTTCCTTCCCACAAAAAGACCAAATTATGACATTAAGGTACACTTTTGGTTGGAAGGTCCATTTCAGATTTTTCTTTTTCTTTTCTTTTCTTCTTCTTCTTCTTCTAATAATAATGGTGGGGTTGCTTCTTGTCCCTTCTCACCTGTTTCTTGCCCTTTTGAAAATTCATGATCTTCTCTGTTTTACTGTATAACTACCTAATGAAACAAAAGGAAAAAAAAAATCTTTAATTATCCTTTACATGACTTATGATTTTGAATTATCTTTTCTTCTCTCCTTTTCTTTTAGCCCCCATGTTTGGTGATTTTAATTTCTTTGACTAAATCTTGGACGGCAGAAAGAGGAAATTAATACCAAGAAAAAGCAGCAAAAGGATCCATCAATCAACAGATTATATATATATATATTAATTCTTCATTCTTGCACAAAATTATTAGTGATTTTGATCGGCGCACTATCAATAGTTTGTGGAGTTTATCTTTTTTATAGATTTGGAAAGCAAATACTAATTAGCTTTAACAAGACTTATTTTGTTAATTAGCTTAGTTAAAATGAGTCGAAATTATTCCTATCTTGTAGCTTTCCCAAACGATTAGTATTCATAAGGTTATTTGGTTTCTCAACATATTATAGATTTATTGGAGCAAGCAAATGAATAACAATACCAAATATCACAAACTCAACATATGATTCAGGTAGGCTTTATGATAAAAAAAAAAAAATTACTAACTTATAAAGAAATTTCATTTGAATCATTCAACATAATTTTTTACATAAATTTCGCATTTACTTATAAAGAAATTTTCACTTATCTCGTTTAAATCCAATTTTTTTCATCAACTTAGCATTTATATGAAAAATTTTAATTTTTGATTTACTTAAAATTAATTTTTTGCCTTTGTCTTGCCAAATACTCTAAAGTTATATAATAAAATGATTGTCTTTAAATTATAATATCATTTAATATTAAAGATTAATTTGACCTTAAAGTTAATTTTGAATTTGATTGAACTAATTTTAAAATGTCATTCTAAATCTAATTTTAAATTTGTTTGGACATAATTGAAAAAATTATAATTAATTTGAGCATTAAGATTAATAATGCTACTTATCAGTTATCACTATACATTTTATACTAACACATTGTAATGTTTGAGGTCACATTATAATAAATAAAATAATATCACTTGAGTTAATTAAAAATTAAAATTAATAAAAAAAGTAATTATATATATATATAATTTCTAAATTTTTAAAATAAAAATAAAAAACAAATTGATAGAATCCAAGGAATTTCAGGTTAGTATATATATATAAAAGACAAACAGAAATGATGAGTTACTCAACAAAACGACATGAACACAGTGTGCAAAATCGTTTTCAACCAATCAAATTGAAAGAAAGTGGCAAGCAAAGGTTTATGTGCTATAGCATTTAGTGCTAGTTTTACAGTACATTACATTAAAGAAATGTTGAAAATGAAATAGAGAAGATAAAAGGGGGAGACATTACCTAAAAAATAGTAATAATTGATAATAATAAAACCATATATTTCATATCCAGAATGTTTTTAATTTGTTTTGTTTATCTCCTTTTTGAGACATAAAACTCTATTTTATATATGTTGAATTGTGGTAGAAAACTTGGAATTTAATTCTCTTCTTATGTAGAGTTGTTGAAACTAACTTATCAAACCACACAGTTCATAAGCATGTGGAGATGTGAAAGCCTACTAATAATTTACTTAGTGAATAAAAACAAAGATGAACATTGATACCTAACTAATAATTACTTGCATGAGCTCTTGTTTAGTTCATATAATAATATGAAATAAGATAAAGGACAAAGTGTGTTATTTTTATTTTAAATTTTAGATGTAGAATAATTGTTTTATAAAATAATTATTTTATGGACATGATAAATTATTTTAATTTGATCTATAATTCGCTTTAATTACATGAAACTTGAAAGGATTTGAATTTATTGAGAGTCAATTTGTACAATTTGTTGATCTGATATCAATATAATTATCTATTTGACTTTATTTTAAATGTGATTTATTTCAATTCAAATAAATTAATTTTTTTTTAATTTTAAAATTATTTTTTTAAAAATAATAAAATACTAATTTAACTCGAAATACTTTCACATCTTACTTAACTCATTCACAATTTAAAATAACTTAATCTAAATGTTTTTTTTTTAAAAAAAAAACATTGCTTAAAATGACTCGAATTCGAAATAATCAACTCGATCTAACACATTTGCCACCTCAACATACCACCCAAAATTTCAAGTTTTGCTTATTAGTCTAAATGGATAACAAATGGTATATCTCACTTTAAAGGTTAATTTATTTACTAGTTTGTTCTAAATTTTATTTACTCATTTTAAGATACATGAGGTTTGTTCAAAATTTCTAGAAATAAATTGTGAGGGATATTTCTCTTTCAATTCATTAATTTTAATATGAATGTTTTATGTTAATTAGTTAGATTAGATATGTGAATTTAATGTGATTTATAAAAAAATTAAAATGATACTAATTACTTTTTTTTTTCTCATTATTTTCTTTTGAATTTGTGAGAGTTTCAGCATATGTTATTACAGTAATGATGATAGAGAGGTAAATTCATATATCTATTAGAGCAGTAAATATTTATTTAAAGTAAACAATAGTTTTATATGTAAATTTTTACTCTGTTACAACATAAAAATTAATTTAAAAATAATTTTGGGGCATGCTTAGTATATCTAGGGATTGGGAATAAAATCTTATTTTAAAAAATAGGATTCTATTTTTTATTTTAGTATACAAATAACCTCAAATTTTTCTATTTTTTTATTTTTTTTAATCAATACCACATTATATATAAAATTAATTCCGACTTGCACTCTGTGATTAATGTTAGCTTAAAAAATTTAAACTAGTAAGGATTTTAACATAAAACCTCCCATTATGAATCATTATCACTCATAAATTCAACGAGACTTTATATTGTTGAATTAACCCTTTGATTTTTTTTTTAAGATGTAAAAGATTATTTATATTTGAATAAATAATTCCAATAACTTTAATTTTTGTTAATAGTAGGCTTAATTGCTTAAAAAATTTAATTTTTTTTTACCTTTGAGAAATATTTTCCCAAACACCACAAAGTGGTAAATTATTATTATTATTATTTTGCCATAAATTGATAAAAATCCCATATTATGAGGGTCTAATATAGGGATGACAACGAGATCATAAATTTTGTATTTTTTACAGAAATTTACTCCGAACGGAATGAAAATTTTTTATTTTCTCTTTCAATGGGGGTGAAGATGGAAATGTTTCTTCCCTGTTAACGGAGATAGATAATATTTATTTTTTGTTAATGAGGATAGGACGAAGATAGAGAATATATTCCCTTACTCTGCATGGAACCCATCCCTATCCTCTTATAGATCCGATCTTATAATTAGTGAATCATCTCTAATATAAAAATCTATTATTTAGTTATAGATAAGTATATCTGTATCAGAAATTTTAATTTTCATCACTCAAAATTATATATTAATGATTATTTGTTTCATTATATTAAAAAATAATAATTATTTTTTTAATATATATAAATTATTTATTTATATTTATATTTGATTTATAAATATAGAAATGTTTATGAGATTGTTAAAGTCTCTTGAAAATTTTTATATTTATTGAATTGAATTTATTTAAATATTGTCATATTTTTATGTATGCTAAATTTTAATATTTTATTAAATAATATTATAAAATATTTTTAAGGTATTAGATACATTTATATTTTAATTATATTTAGTCGATATTTTATGTGTCTGAATTTTATTAATATTTTTTAAATAAATTTATTTTTATTTTTAATTCTTAATTATAAATATATAAATTTAATAATATAAAATTTAAGTAGAAAATAAAAATTTTAGCTGAATAGGCATGAGAACGGGAACTAAATTATTGTCAGGAGGGAACGAGAATGAAAATTTTCCACGATGACAGAGGTAAAGATGAGGGATGGTTCCCCCCTCCCTCCGCTCCATTGGCATCCTTAAGTTTAATATTTGTTTGGGGCTGCCATGTTTAGGTCTGCTTTCCTGCACATGGTTTATGAAAGGTTAATACTTTTACGATTCTGGGCCGTTTTTGGATCCAACAGTTCACTTATCTACCCACAAGGGGCCAAGACCTTCTACAGGCTATTCCTTTTTTTTTTTTTTTATGTTTTATTTTATTTTTAATTTGTTTTTAGTTCTTATGGGCTTTGGATTATACAACAAGAAATAGTATTAGAAGAATTCAATACTGACTTTACATGTTTGGTACGCTGCATAATTGAGAATAAAATATAATTCTTAATATAAAATTTCATTTTTTACTTTCATACACAGGTAATCTAAATATTTTTTATATTTTTTTCATTTGAATAACTCTAATTTATATTGATATAATATATATTTATAAAATAAGCTAGAAATTGGATTTATAAGATGACTTTAGATTCCGATTTCAATGTGTATCAAATAATGGGATTGATACTTATTGATAATCAAAGCATTATTTTGAGAGAAATTATTGAGTTTCTTATATTTGTAAATATATGAGATCTATTTGAAATTATGAAAAATAGTTATCATGTGAATATGAATTAAAACTGATATATGGAATAATTTCCTTATATTCATATATTATTCAATAATCAACAGAGAATTTGGAACTTGAGATGCCAATTCAAACGTTGTGTCAAAATCACTGCTTCATAAACTGAAAATTTGAACCTGAATTCAACCTATTCACCAAGTAAATAGGATCATTAAACTGATACTTTGGCTCTGCTACTTCTTGATCATATCCCACCGTACAGAAAATAATAGAGTGTAACCTATTTAATACATCCTCACTCAAATTTAAGTGGTCTGCCATTAACAATTTCAAGTTTTCATTTGGTGAAATGAGTGTTGACCGCATTCCTGAATCCTGACTGCACATTGTCAAACGTGACTCGAGGTAAGTACATGGATGAGGAGGTTAATTCAAAGAAAAGCCAAATAAGGCAAAAGTAGAACGTCATCAATGTCTTTCATTTCATCCTTAGGGCCAAAATATGTAACTTCTTTACATAGAATCTCAAAACAGAAATAAATCTAACTAATCCACTTGTAGTTTCATGTTAGATATCCATGTGCCATTATACTCTCTCTAAAACAGAATCATGCAGGCACATATCCCCCAAAAAATGGTTACCCAGATCACTATTTTGCAGAAAATTTTGCTTCCCAATGATTAAAGGTTAGAACTTTGGTAATGAACAGCCACCAGCAGTTACAAAATCTTCAAATCATCCTCTCTCTTTCCTAATGCTTTGTATTGGTTATCACATAATGCAAGTCCGCCCGCCCGTACATCCTTTCTAAAGAAAGGGCCATCCTTCTTCCTGTATTCAAACGAGACCACAACCCAAATGTGCCTAATCAAGGCGACAGCTATATGTTGCAACTGAGTAAAAACCTTCATACTGTCACAAATCATCAGATGCACAAACCCAGTCAAGTATCAATTCAAGCAATGAATTATAGTTGAAAACTAGACATGAGGTTGCAGCTTGAAAAGGTATTCTTAGATAGTTGTATATACTCCTTCCTCGATGATTACTTAGCTGAAGTTTATTTACAAGTTCACTTGCGCCTTTATGTCCTCCACAAGAATCCTTGACAAGAAATTCCTAAGCATCAGAACCCAATCTTATTTTTTCTCTTTTCCATTTCCTTCAAGACAAAGCAAGCACCAGCAATATTCCCAGACTTTACTAGCCCAAAAGCTAAACAATTAAATGTTTCAATGCGTGGAAAATGTCTACTTGTCAACATTGCATTAAGAACCTTCAAACCTCAAAATCCCCAACCTGGCAAAACCCATCAACCAACATTCTATAAGTAGCTGCATTAGCCTTGCAACCTCCAATTTGCATTTCAAACGAAATTTTATAAGCCTCTGTGGTTCTACCCTCTTTGCCAAGATAATTTATCTACATATTATAAGTTACAACATCTGGCTTAAACCGCCTCTTCTTCATTTCAAGAATCAAAGCTTTTGCCTCTTCAATCCTCACTCTTTTTCCAAGATCACTCATCGAAACTCCATTAGTCTTGGTTTACACCCTCGATATTCCATATCAAATAACATCTTTTTGGCCTCCCCATGCCCATCCATAGAGCACAAACCCTCCATCAACAAAGCATATGTCACTGCATTCGGGTGTTTCCCTTTCTTAGTAATATCCTCAAACAAATCTTTCGCTTTATCAAACTCACCGTTCTACAAAAATATCCTATAAGACTATTATATGTCACAACACTGGGTTCCACTTCCCTCTGAAGCATTTCGTCAAACACCTTGCAAGCTTGACCCCAGTCCCCCTTCTCAAGCCAACCTTTGATCATTTTATTAAACGGAATCGAATTCAAACAAAAACCATTTTAGAAGATTTATCAAATAACTCATTGGCATCAAATAACCTACCATTATCAACAAGAACATTTAGCAGAGCATTGAAAGATTGCAAAGTACGAACACAATTAAAACCAGTCATTCTATTGAAAAGCTCAATAGCCTTATGAACCAATTGAACTTTTCCATAATGTTGAAACAGAACAATGAAAAGGGTTTCTCTGCATCGAACATTATTATTTTGTACATAACCAAGAACTGTCTCAACAGCCTCAAAATAACGAGAGCGAGCAAGCTTGTATAGGAGGGCAGAGTATGAAGGGTAGTCGTGTTTATAGACCATTTGGTGATACTCATGAAAGAGAGACAAAGCTTTATCCGGGTCTTCTACTTCTTTAAGGCTGGTTAGAAATGGTTTGCATTTGCATCGTCTTTGCATAAAATTTTGAATCTTTTTGTTGGGGCTGGTGCTGGGTTTGGTTTTATATTTGTTTAATCCAAGAGTTTTGTATTGTTGATAATGTGAGTGATTGAAATAGCGATGATTTTTTTTCGTATTGTTTTGAGTTTTGAGAGAATCGTGGTAGCTGGAACTAAACAAAATTTTCCTTCTTCCCTCCCCAGTGCCCTCCCTGGCTCCCTCGGCTGCCAAGCGCCTTTGCTATCTGTTCCCTTTCTGGTTACCTCGGCTCTGCTGTAAAGATCCGTTGCACTTTTTATTTTATTATTTTTTGGTAAGTTAATATTTAATACCCATATTCAACCCTTAAAATTAAAATTTTTAATATTTAATTACCTTTTTAAAAATCTCAGTTAAATCAAAAAATTACTTAATATAATAAGTTAAAATTTTTAACTTATAATTTATACTTAATATAATAAATAAATAAATTTTTAAATAATTTTATAATTTAAAAATTATATTACTGATATTATTCATTTCTTAAATTTCCACGTCATTTTTTATTTGTTAAAAACAATTAAGGATAATAATTTTATCCGATACGCTCTCTTAAATTTTCAGCACGTCATTTTTTGTTTGTTAAAACAATTAAGGATAATAATTTTATCCGATCTACTCAATACTAATTTCACCGCAATCTGATTCGCCTCTTTTAAAAAATAGAAAAACACGGATTTTTTTTTTTATTTTGAACTTTGCCGATTTGGATGATAGTAATATTCACTTTGAATTTGATTCAATTATATATATTTTTATTTTTTAATATTTTATTTATAGTTATTTTATGTGAAATATAAATTATATTGTATGTATATTTTAAAAAAAATATATAAAATATATATATGTTTTTAAAGAAAAATAAAATAAATATATAAATGGATATTATTCAATTTGTTCTGTCCTGTCTTGTTATCCGTCCCGCCCCACTCTAAAATGAGAGCGGGTGGCACGATAAACATTTTTATTTTTAAATGATCGGATTCAAATTTTATAAAACTTGTTTCAAATTTGACCAATTACTATTCCTAAAAATAATCATTATGCGGTAAATTTGTTTATAAACCCATTTTTCTCTAGCATAAATTTTGAAAAAAACAAGCTAGTACAATAATCAAAAAATTATATGATGTAATCGTGATTCTAATTAAAATTTTTAATCGGAATGACAAATTAATTAAATTAAGACAAATGGTGTGATTTTTTTTTCTATAAATCAATAAATTTTAGAAAAATTATTTTTTTCTCTCTAACGATTGAGAAATGCTATTGTTTAATTTTTTTTAAAAAATATCACATACCTTAATTTAATTGATTTATGATTTCAACTAAAAAACCTAATTAAAATAACGGTTATATCATATAATTTCTCCAATAATCAAATATTGAAAATCTTTTATAAATCCAAGCTCTAAAAAAAAAAGAGTTTCAAGTTATTACATGATTAAAAAATCAAACTAAAATTTTAATTTTTAATATTTTTAATTTATTTGATAATATTTTTCACATTATTTAAAAATTCAAATTAAATGAAAATTTAGTTAAATAATAAATTAAAATTTTTACTTAAGATTTATATTAAAAATAATTAATCATTAATCTTTCAAATAATTTCACAATTATATATTTATTTCTAAAATTTTTAATTTTTAATTTTAACAAATATTACCTAATGTTCCAACCACCAATTTCAATGAACCTTATTTACAATGTAAAGCCAAATATTATATGGATATACTGCTATCAATATGTTATCTATACTAGATAATAACTAACGCTATGCTGCGAATTTAATATCCATTTTTAAGTTATGTAAAATATCATATATGATAATCCAAAGATTTCAAAGAAATATAATAAATACCGTCTATTTGAATTTGGGCTGGAGATAGTTTCTTGCATATGCAAGATGAAAGAATAAACATCAAAGCGTTAAATTTAGATTTGGCAAAGGCTCTTTAATATCTAAGGCAAAGGGTTGATTCTTAGAATTTTCAAAAAGAGAGTTTTTAGTTAGAGGAAAAAATGAGAAGTTTTGTCGAGAGAATCTAACTATGTTGTTAGTTAAGTATCTCAGTTTATCCTTCTAATCATGATTGTTGGATCAATTTGGAGGATTTATCCCAATACTGAAATGAGTGAGGTCATATATCGTTAGAAGAGATTAACTAGTCTTGAGGATCAAACTCTTTTGTCATCCTTTTATATGCAAATAGTATTGCCTTTGTCATATTGAGTGTCATTGTGGGCGATGGCGTACTGAACTATATCTCTGACTTGTCTTATCTTAGGATGCTAATGTTTGACATAGTATGAGTTTTGGATGCTAATAACCATGCACGTGCATGGCATGATCGAGTATGCGAAGGACCTATACTCTTTCGTCAAATGAAGTTGGCTCAGAAAGGAGGCCAATGCTCTCTCTAGTGGCTTGGTCTAGTGGGGGAGTGTCTTGGAAAGGCATTTTCACAATGATTAGCTTGTCTGCGATGAGCTTTGAGAGATCCTCATCATCTGTCATTTTTAAAGATATCTCCTTCTGTCCTCCCAAGTCCATTTCTGCTTCCATGTAAAGTGGGTTTGTTATCATATTCGAGTTCTAATAATGAAAGCTAAATTTATTCCTCATTAGAAGCTCCTATACTACTGGATGAAGGTCAAGGCTAATCATAGTAAGAGTAAGAAATTTCGAGTCGAGGCTTCCTTAGGAGGTTTTGCTACTTCAAAGGGAGCCTAGGGGATTTGAGAGAGGAGCAAACTTCCGAGCAAATAAGTTAGGAGACTTTCTTGCTAATTCTAAAAGCATATGACCTTTCGTCTACCGTAGCCTCTCAAAACTCAAGTGCATCAACTCTAGAGACTATTCCAGTGCCTTTTTCTACTGGTACCGAGTCTTTCTCTTATTCTCCTTCAACTTTAGGCTGAATCCATTTTCCCAGGACTCATTTGATTAACCTCTAGTTTCATATAAATTTGTCTATCTTGATTTTCATAGTTTGTAATTTGTAATTTTCAACACATTAATAGAAGATGACTTGTTTCATTAATCTCCTTTTTTTTTTTACTGTTGATAAGTGAGCTTGTTAGTTTTATGAGTTGCTTCGAGTCTTTGATTAGGAATAAATTTGAGTCTTTAATGATTTTAAGATTATTCATCCTTAGAGATTCTCAAATGATGTACCTTATTGAGAGATGTTTTAAATAATATTCCTCACGATAAAAGACTTTAGATCCACTTTACATAGAGGTCTTTGAATGATGGGCCTTGCTAAGAGAGATTTTAAATAATATCCCTCAACAATAGAGGATTTTAGATTTGTCTCACATAGAGGTTTTACGATGATGTGCCACACTGAAAGAGGTCTTAAATAATATACTTCATTGATAGAAGACTTTAGATTTGACTAGCATAGAGATCTTCAAATGATGTGCCTCTCTAAAAGAGGTCTTAGATAATATGGCTCGTTAATAGAGGACTTTAGATTCATATAGCATAGAGGTATTTAGATGATGTGCCTCGTTATGAGAGGTTTTAGCTAATATGCCTCATCCATAGAAGACTTTAGATCTGCCTGCATAAAGGTCTTTAGAAGATGTATCTCACTGAAAGAGGTCTTAGGTAGTATGCCTCATCAATAGAGGCCTTTAGATTCGCCTTATATAGAGTTCTTTTAATAATGTGCCTTATTGAGAGAGATCTTATATAATACGCCTCATTAATATATAACTTTAGATCAAACGTGCATAGAGGTCTTTGATGATGAGCCTCACTGAAAGAAGTCTTAGATAATATGTCTCTTCAATGGAGGACTTTAGATATGTCTCATATAGAGGGCTTCAAATGATTGCCTAGAGTTTACTAAGTCTTCTTGCCTTGGACTTTCATTTAGAGTTCACTGGATTTTTTAACATCTCTTTATGACAAAGTCTTGGTGCCTAGAGTTCATTAGGTCTTTTGGTGTCTTGCTATGACAAGGACTTAGTGTTTAGAGTTCACGCTATGACAAGGAATTGGTACCTAGAGTTCACTAGGTCTTTTAATGTTACATTATGACAAGGACTTGGTGCCTAAAGTTTATGAGGTTTTTTCATGTCTCTCTTTGAGAAGGACTTGGTTTCTAGAGTTCACTAGGTCTTTTGGAATTCACTAGGTCTTTTGGTGCTTTGCAATGATAAGGACTTGATGCTTAGAGTTCATCAGGTCTTTTAGTGTCTCGCTAAAACAAAGACTTGGTGCCTAGAGTCCATAAGGTCTTTTAGTCTCTTACTATGACAAAGACTTGGTATCTAGAGTTTACTAGGTCTTTTGGTGTTTCGTTATGACAAGGACTTGATGCCTAAAGATTTTTGGGTCTTTTGATGCCTCTTTATGACAAGGAATTGATGTCTAGTGTTCACTAGGTCTTTTGGTGCTTCATTATGATAATGACTTTGTGACTAGAGTTCACTAGGTCTTTTGGTGCCTTGTCTTAATAAGATCTTTTTGTCTTGTTGTCTTTCGCCTAGGTACCTTGTAGATTTTTGCATAGAATTCATTAGGTCTTATGGTGTCTTGAATTAATAAGGTTTTTCTGCCTCGCAGTCTTTTGCCTAGAATTCACTAGCTCTTATATGCCTCACAGACTTTCACCTAAAGTCCACTTAGTCTTATGGTGCCTTGTGTTAACAAGTATTTTCTGCCTTATGGTCTTTCTCCTATGGTTCACTTAGTCTTATTGTTTCTTCATTTGGGTGCCATCAAACTTGAAGTGTAAGTGTAGAGTAGAAATTTGTTACAATATCGTTGATTAATTTGTCCTTAGTTTTGTAGCGGCAAAAATAGGCAGTTTTCTTGCTCAGTGACCTTGTCTTGGACAAAAATTTGAATCTTGATTCATAGATTAGTGAGTATGGTTTTGTAGATGATAAAGTTGCAATTGTTTAGAAACTATACAAATGACAAATGAATTGCTTATTGCTATTACATTAAGTTTTGGAGTTCATACAAAAGAAAAATTAAAGAAATATCCTTTTCAAGTTAGCTTATTGTTGCTAAATTAAAAAAGGTTTGAAGTTCTAAGGAAGGTTTGGGTGAAGAAGAAGAAGTTTGGGTGAAAAAAAAAATAGAGGGGATTAGAGACAAAGAGAGAGAGAGAGATGAGGAGAGGAGTTTGGGTGAATAAAAAAAAATTTAGGCAAAAAGACTAAAATACCCTTATTATTAACGGTAAAATGGACGGAAGTTGGATGGAAGAGTCGATTGGTATATTATACAATTTGTCAGAGAGAGTTAATGTATTTTTGAAATGTCAGAAAAGACTTAATATATTATATAATTCGTCAGGAGAAAATAATAATTATCTCATATATATATATATATATACAAATTAATTTGGGGTGGGTATGCCAATATTTATCCTCACCCCACTTATAAATATGTGACTTTTATCCGATCCACTAGGGACATGTTAGGCGAGTATCTGACGGTGCGAATCTTAATTGTCATATCTACTTTAAACTTCCGTTTTGAAAAAAATTTAATTTAATTTAATTTTTTTGAATTAGATTATTGTACAAGAATTAATTTCAAACACAATGTACATAGATAATAAATTCAATTTATTTATTAGATTATCTATCTATATTTATTTAATAATAATTAATTGTAATACCCTATAAATGTATAACAGGTTTAGTGAATAAAATTCTCAGTATATAGATTAAAATCATCAAAATAATTAATAATAATTTTAGAAAACCAGTTAGAGTGAAAACGGGAAAAATTTTCGGAAAACGTCGGTACCGATATCGCCGCCGTAAAAATAGCGGAACGGATGACGGATGAATTTTTTACTCTGGATTGAGGATAATTGATAAGTAATATTCATGTGTGAATACAGTAAAAAGAAATTTGAGAAAATATTACAGAACGCTCACAAAACTAGCAAAAGAGTATTTTTTGGTGAATAGAAAAATTTATCAGTCTGAGTTTCAGAACAATTCTGAAACTATTTTTATTAAATAATATTAATTAAAATATGATGTTTAAGTGTTCACTTTAAGTTCAAAATCCCGACGGAACTTTCAGAATAAATTACCGAGCGAAAAAAGACCAAAATCAAATTTTAAAAAGTTTGAGGACTAAAGTGTAATTTACCTATTTCATCTTATTATATAAGTCAAAATGGGCAGAATTTCTGTCCATTTTTGTTCTTCATCCGTGAATGATTTCCCTTTCATTTCCTCTCCATTTCTTTGATTTTCTAAGCCAACTTTGTGAAGAGAAATTGTATTAAACACTAAACTAAATCCATACAAAC
>CANXYC011310805.1:0-17909 GCA_948193065.1 Aleurites moluccanus
CCAATTAAATGTCTTAGTATTCAATTTATCTTAATTTTATGCAATGTGAATCAAATTGCAACTATCCCTTTCAATTTTCTACATTTTGATTTCTGGCAGCCTAGTTACTTTTATTGATATCTCTATTTATACTCATCCAATTGCTTCAATTTTTTTTTTAATTAAACTAGACATATGAGAATTTAATATACTAAAAACTCAAATTTTTCTGGGCAATACATGAATTATGGTGAATTTCCTAATTTTGCCCTGCATCCTGAAATCTATCCTGTAAATTTGATATGAGCAACCTATATTATTTCATATATATCTCAACGTGTAAATATCCAAATAATATTATGTTTCTATTAAAATTTAGCTAATATATAGGGAAAAAATTTATGTTTTGAGTTTTCTTAAAGTTTGAACTTAAGATCCTCAAAAATATAAAATACAGTAGGCTTTGATAATCCAATCCCTAAACTGAGTCAGTTATACTTAGTGTCTTATATATCCTTACACAATATGAATTTGGCAAAACTTTCTTAAATACATATATTCTAAACATACATATCTACAAATTTTATGTTTTGAGAATTTTCAAAATCTAACTTTAGTATTTCAAAAATTAGCCTCTAATATTCTGTCAAGATTCAGAAATTTCAAAATTTCTAAGAGTTATTTATTACTTTATCTTTCTTTTACTAATTTAATCTCTAATCTACCATTAAAACTCATAAAATTGAATTATAAGGCTAGTTGAGAGTATTACCTCTTGGAAACTTCAAAGAAAATTCCTTTAACTATCTACTAATTTAAAAGGAAAAGAAGGTTTTAGAGATGGAGATGGTGGAGATGGTGGAGTTGGTGGTTTGGGAAAGAAATATTAAAGATAATTTTTTTTTGAAGAATTTGTTAAGTGATTTTCAGCAAGAAGTTTTGAGAACTTGAAGTAGATCATTTTCTCTTCTCATTATATTTATTTATATAATTTATGTCCAATTAAAATTTTAGAAAAAGAAAAATTAAAGAAAATGAATATTGAATGAATGGAGGCCTTTTTTTTAGTCTAAATGAATTTAAGAAAAATGAAATGAATATTTTTGGTGGTTATGTAACCACTTGGCCGCCAACTTTTTGTGATCTATATATATTTTATTTTATTTTTTTTTTTATATTTATTAGTCAAATTATCTTTTTGACTCACACTTCTCAAAATTTACCAAATTGCCATTTTTCCCCTTCTTATTTGTTTTTTTTTTTTTTTTTTTTTTTCTATTCACTACTTAAGCACTTAGATTTTAATAATTTCACTCAATTCTATTTTTAACTCACTCATTATTTATCTAATTTTGAGTATGTGAAGAAAAAATCGGATAAAAGATTGCTTTAAAATTTATTTAAAATTGAACACCGGAGGGTGTCCAACTTTAGGTTGTCTAGTTTTCTTTTTTTTTTTTTCAAGTCTTTTAATTAATTTAGTTAATTAGCTCTCTTTTCAACTTCTTTTAATCCCCTAATTATTTTTTTTCCATGATACTAAATTCTCTAATTTAGGTATTCTATAATCATTTCTAACTAATGCACTATTTAAATTTTTATAAAAATTCACTATCGATATTTATTTTTCTAAAACTACTCTAAATCGTTTTAAAATTCAATTAAGGTTATTACATATGGAGACCTTGATCTACATACTGCAATCAATGGATATAAAAACAAATTTTGAAATTATCGACAACCCACCAACTTAAGCATAATACATGACAACTAGCAATCACATCACTTGGGTTTTGCATTCACGTACTCAATTACATCAATTTTCAAAGTTACGGTAAAAATAAATAAAAAATATTAAAAATTGTATTTTTGAAAAAAAAAATAAAAGATTAAAACTAAAAGTAAAAAAAAAAAAAAAGAAAAAAGAAAATGGGCCATAGATATGTAAAAAAGAAAAAACAAAAAAGTTCGTATATTGTGTAATTTCCTCTATGGCTCAACAGGATTTGACCAATAGTTATAAGGGAAAGATGAGACCAATCATTTTGTAAATTCACTATATGTGTTGAAAGTTCCTTTACCAACCAAGAAGAGGGTTAATTGGTTGTTTGATAAATTAAGAAAAAATAAAAATTAATCACAAAATAAAATAGCGGAAGCAAATAAATCAATTCAACAATAAATGTTTATGTATATATGAATGAGCAGAATATAAAGAGTGTAGGGAAGAGTGAATCAAACACAAAATTTATAGTGGTTCGGCCATTTTTTGTCTATGTCTACTGCTCAAGATCACACTTGATATTTTATTCCGATTCTTTTATGGATGCAAGATCAAACCCAAGGGTTTAGGCTCGCACTCAAAATTTTACAAGTATTTTCACGGGATCACATTCAAACCTATAAAAGTGTTTTCTAAGGCTCACACTCAAACTTTTATAATTGATTTGAAGATGAGCAATGAAAGCTCATAAACAATTCTCTTTCTCTTTCTAAACTCACTTAATAGCCCAAAGAAATATTGAGAAAGAGAAGAAAAACAACTACCAAACTTCCCAATAGATTCACCTCAATAAATCTTACAAATAAATGATCTAATTAAGAAAATGAAGTTGGAGATTTGTTTTTCACTTATGTAAACTCAATAGATGTTATTCTTTCACTTTGGAATATTTTAGGAACTTTTATTTATAGTTCCAACCCAAATAGAGTCGTTATGCCTCTTAAATACTTTTTGACAACTTTTCCAACGGTTAGGTTTTTTGTTTGATTTTTCAAAGTAGTGGGGCTATATAACAATAGTGGGCTCTACTAAGTAGCAGGGGCTACTTAACTAGTAGTGGGCATGACTCAACTCATTTCTCAAACTTGAGTTACTGGATCTTCTGGATTTATCAGTAGCAATTGTGACTGATTGGTAGTGGACACTACTTAATATGTACCGAGGGCTACTTAACTTATAGCAAGGGCTACTATCCAGTATCTCAGATTTTTGTCTTATGTGTCCATTTATAGTGGGGCTACTAATTTAATAGTGACTGTGATTTTAAGTAGTAGACGCGACTTATTTGTAGCGGCTGCTGCTTTCTTGCAACCTGCAACTTAAATTTTGATTTATTGCATTTTTCAAATAATTTCTCCGTTAGTATATGCACTCTTTCAAATTGTATTAAACCTATAATAAATCATTGATTCTGAAGAATCCACGTATATATTAAAATTATAAGACTTTTATTTTTAATCAATATGTGATTTTTTACATTTTATTTATATTCAAACAAGAGATAAATTAATAAAAAAATAATAATTAAATTTTTAGGTGAACACTTTGCGGATAAATTCTAAATATATATACTGAATGTACATGGAAATGTATTTTTAAACTTATTTTCTATTATATAGCATTCTTAAGACCTTTGAACTTATTCGTGATAAATTTACAAATTGATTTGAGGATATCCAAATTATTAAAAAAAAATAGTAAAATAATGACTGGTACATTAGTGGCATAGGGGTCTCAAGCTGGTTGATCATAAAGGCTCAAGGCCACATGAGCCACAATAACTAGATTTAAATGGACCAAATTAGTAAATAGAATATGAATTGAATTGAACTAACATACGTGATATGTCTATAGAGATGCAATTTGGCAATTTGCTGAAGATTAAATGTCTTGCCAAATCTTTTGGTCCCTTTATGTTCCTCTTGAATATAGAAACTAATCTATCAAGCAAAAGGAAAAAAGAAAAAATATTTGTGGCTTAAAAAATGCTGTCTTCAGGTTGAACTATGCTGTGAATCTTACTTTCTATGTCATACTATGTGTCCCCTACAAATAGAAAATTCAATCTAAAGGGTCCTAAATTGTTAGCTATAGGATTTTTTTTTCTTTTCACTTTCATTAAAATGGTCATTCACGAAAATATTTGGGGTAAATTATTTTTAGTTTTTAAGATTTGGCTTAATATTTATTTATTTCGCAACTTTTTTAAAAATTAACTAGTTAGTTTCTGTATTTTGATTACGTTAAATATTTTAATCAATTCGTATAATTTTTTCACATTTTTCATTCAAAAATTAAAATTAAAAATTAAAAATAAAAAAATATATAATAAAATGACCAAAACACCCTTGATCTTCATTACCTAGATTTTTTCTTTTTCTTCTTCTTTCTTTTTTTTTTTATTTTTACCTTTTCATTTAATCAAAAATAAATTAATATTTTAATTTATATAATTAGAATTAAAATAAATAATTTTAATTAAAAATATTATTATTTTTTAATTATTTTATTTATTTTGTTTTTATATTTAATTTAAAATTAGAATAAATAAAATTATTTTTTATTTAATTAAAATTATTACTATTTATTTAATTAAAATAATTATTTTTATTTAATTATTAATTTATTTTTTGTATATTTAATCTAAAATTAAAATAAATAAAATTACTTTTTATTGAATTAAAATAATTATGATAATTAAGATAATTATCTTAATTATTTAATTAAGGTAATTAAAATTACTTTTTTTTGTATATTTAAGTAATTTTATTTATTTTAATTTTAAATTCGATATAAAAAATAAAAAATCTATATAAATATTTCATAACAATATTCATATATATTTTTTATTTTAATTAAATTTAAAAAGTAGGGATGTAAGTGTTAATTAGGTCAAACTTTAGAGACTAAAAATAATTTATTAAAAAGCGAAAATATGAATAATTTGGTTATTTTACTAAAATTTAACAGAAAAATGAAAGAAAATAAACAAAAAGACTAAAGTATCTAAATGAATAAAAGTACATAGACTAATTAATTAATTTTTTTAAAAGTAGAGATGTAAATATTAATTAGGTCAAATATTGAGAACTAAAAAATAATTTATCTAAATATTTAATACGATAGGTATGGAAATATATTTCAGAGAGATCATTCATATTGATATTCAAGATATAAGAAATAAACTTATATAAGTATGATATAACCATGAACGAAAAATATCTTTTATGTTTAAAAAATTGTAAATAAAATTTTTGATACAAAAATGATTTATAAAATATTATTGTACCAATTTATATAATATCACATATAATTAAAAAAACAAAATTTTTCAATTCATGAGGTTAAAACTCGTAAAATAATTTCTAA
Source organism: Aleurites moluccanus (assembly GCA_948193065.1). Taxonomy (NCBI): domain Eukaryota; kingdom Viridiplantae; phylum Streptophyta; class Magnoliopsida; order Malpighiales; family Euphorbiaceae; genus Aleurites; species Aleurites moluccanus. Next base: position 5,132 of record CANXYC011310805.1, read on the forward strand.
ATGCACATTAAGAAAGTAGTTTTGGGTGATATTTTGTCACGTCCCATTATAGGGGCATGATGATTTTATGACACGGGTAAACCTAAGATCATCAGATACCTATAGGACCCGTTAATATGTCAATTTTAACTAATCATTTATCAATTTTCATAATCTCTATAGCAAATTTTATTCCCAATCATACATACTTTGTTTCAATCATCATCACATAATACTTATCTCATTAACCATGTGTTTCTGTCATTTCGCTCATTTCTAAACCTTATTATGCTTATAACATGTTAATTAGTTTGATTATATACATAGTACCCTATGCATTATTTACTTATCTATATACAGTACCATGAAACTCTAAAGAGTTTACCTTTTGACTTTACAAGATATAACAATTACTAATAAACTCTTTGATATCTCAAGTAGGAGGAAGAAGTGACTTGGAATACACCTTCTACTATTTGTTCTTGTAAAATAAAAAATAACTATGAGGTGAGTATTACAATACTCAGTGAGCTAATTATACATCATTAAACATATACATTAAATAGTTAGCAATGGAGGAACAGATGGAAGAGTTATCAAAATATGAAGATAACAACGATTGATGAAAATAAAGAAAAGGGTTATCAATGTTCACATTTCATAGTAGGGCAATTTGTACATCAAATGCCATGGGTAAAAGAAATGGACAATAATAATGAATAACTTATGTTAGCCGAGTTTACAGTATCATATTCACAAGTAAAAGTAATGGACAACAATAAAATGATATCACCGAATAAGAATTAGGTGGATAACAATGAAAGAGTAAAACAATTGGATTATCAAGTTAAGTAAATAACAATGAATAAGAAGGACTAGTAAAAGGAGTGTCAATGTTATATTTTAGAAATCGGCATTTTGCACACCAAATGCCATTGAGGAAAGGAATGGGTATCAATAATGAATAACTTTGAGTAGTCAAGTTCTTGGTATCATGTTCACATGTAAAAGCAATGGATATCAAAAAATGGTATCACTGAACAATTTGGTAACAGTAACACATATATATGTAGAGCATATATATACATGTAAGGATGTGGAAATGACAGATAAAGGGCCAGTAACAGTAACAATAACAGTATATCAATATTAGTGAAATACATAGGGTGAGTCATGCCTTATGTCTAGGACAAGTCCTTTCCTAGCTAGGGTAAACAGTATAAAGAGTTCATTGTACACAATGTAGATGATATTTACCCACTACCCTGTCAGTAAGGTAGCTCTGTCCAGTCCACATAGGTGATAAGCCAATGGGCTTCAATATCAGTTCATTAGCAGTATCTAGTAATCATTGATAACAGTACAGTATATTACACTTTTAGTAGTTGCTCATTGATCAGTCAAGGATACTATATTTCAGTTAACATGGTATTGGTTCCACAAACAATACAACAATGAACAAAATATTCAAGAATCAGTCAGGTGAAATAATGGTATTCAAAAACATTCAATATTGCATCTTGTCAACGTTTTGTATGCATTACTTTAGGGCTTATAGAACAAATTCAATAAGGCTCGATTTCACAAAGAAAATACTCAATGGGAGCAATTGAATAGGCAATTTGATTTCAATCGTAAATCAATGGAAGTAGATCAATTTAGGTTCGAAACTTTGGAGAACAATCGTGGTCAATGATCAAGAAGGCATTTGGTCAAATGAAGATCAGTGGTCAATGATCAAGAAGGCATTCGGTCAAATGAAGATCAATCACATATGATTATAATAGATCACATTAAGACAATATACGTGAATAAATAATGTATAAGTAACTCACTTCATTTAGTAACTTTAACTATTCACTTTACTTCTTTCTTCTTTTCCTTTACTTAGAATCCGTACTTATATCATCTCCATCCTTTAAATCTACATATCAATTAAACATAAGATCAAAACTTATTCATATTCCTTAGGTTAATCTTAACTTTAGTTTTATTAAATTTCTCATATTTCTTAAACTTAGGGTTATATCTTATAAGTCTTTATTCAATTTTCTCATCCTGATAGTCTAGACCATTCTGGATATAAATCATGTTATATTTATCCAATCACTGTGATTCTTTTTTTTACTTAAATTAGACATATAAGACTACTATCTATTCAAATTTCAAGTCAATCTGATTACTACACCATTCTCAATAATGCATCAAAATTTATACCTACTATCTTGTAGTTCATATCCAGGCATACTCAATTTTCATGCCTATAAATCAATCTATGTTCATCCAAATGAAAAACTATTTATAGAAAATTATATCACATATAAAGGAATATTTTTCATGTTTAACACTTTTCCTAATTCAAAATCTAAAGTTCTCATATCAACAGCACACAGTACCCATTTCCTGTTTGTTTGTCAATCTGGATAGGTAACGCTGATAACTTAATATCTCTTAAAATATATATCCAATTCTAAAATCTTTTTACAGGCCTCTAGATAAGAAATAAATGAACACTTTTAATGCTGAACACTTTACCTATTTTAGTCTCTAATGTTCTTCAAAATAAAAATACAATAGAATTTTTTAAAAATCCTACATCCGAACCAGTCACAGTCTTTACTTAATATCTCCTTATTCACTTCGGATTTCATAAATTACTTTAATAAGAATATACATAACACATATACCTGCAACTTTTATGTTTTTCACTTTCTCAAATTCATTCCTTAAATCCACAAAATCTGAATTATAACTTTCTGACCTAAACTATTTCCAGAATTCTTTAAAACTCTAATGCATCCTATAACTTCTTTCATACTCCTTTGATTACATAATTTAATTAAATCAATTCATTAACTATTCTAACTATAACACTTATAAAATAAATTAAAGAACCAAAATAAGAACCTTACCTTAGATGAAGCCTCTCTTCCAAGAATAGCAAATCCATAAATTTTTCCTTGATCATTTTTCTTATCTAACCTTTCTTTGCTTAAACATTTGGTTTCTATGGAAGGGAATTTGGAAAAATATTTTTTGGAGGCTTTTCCTTAGATGGTTTGGCCATTTGATTTTTAATTGACTATCTATCTCCTTCCTAATTATACCGAACTAATGGAATGGTTGAAAAATAGAGAAAATTTTAGAATTTGGGCATTTGTCAAATTTCCATACATTGGTGGAAAAAATGTTCAATAAAAATTCTACTTTCCTTATCCCTTTGGCCAACCACTTCAAGGATTTTTCTTTAGAGAATTCTAGATTTTATGGATTAAAATGACATTTGGCTTGGTGGGTCCCACAACTTTGGATAAATATACTTTTGCACATAATTTTTCATATTTATAATTGCTTCCACAATTCTATTTAATTCTTTTCAATTGAGTCCTTAAATTCATCCGATTAAAGTCCTATGGAACCTTACATTACCTTTGGTACCTCAATTCAACTTAACAACTCAATCTCTATAGCTAAAGAATTTTTATACCGAACTTGTTTCAGTAAAACTCTAAAATTGTAAATTTACATATTCTTGATTTTACTTCTCTTCCATATCCATTTCTACCACCTTTAATATCATATTTACTTCAATTTATTTTTAATATAATCCATCTAATTTAAGTCATGTGAAAGAGAATTAGTCAAAAGAACTGTTGAAAATTAATTAAAAATTAAAAATCGATAAATTCTCCAATACAACATTTCCTCATCACTTCCTTTTTCTTCACTATCCATTTGTTTATTTGACTTCATATTGATTCTCAAATAATTTTTTCTTAATAATTTAGGATCCTTATTTAAGGTATCCTCAATAAATTAAAAAAAAAACTTCTTAAAAATATTATAAAAATTATATTACTATTAATACTATCTATTATCGTTCTTAAAATGCTTCTGTAAAAATTATCCTTAAATATTCTCTTTATACCTCCTTAAACTAATTTGACTCATTTATTCTTCAATTAACTTCTTATTTATTGCTATGATTCACTTACATTCATACAATTTCTTGTACAGTCTTTTGCGGTGTTACATATTTGTTGAAATTTAAAATTAAATATTAAAAATTTAAGAATTAAATGTTAAGTGTAATAAAATTTAATTTAATTGATATTAATTTTAATATAAGTATTATTAAATAATTTATAAATAATAAATACTAATAATTTTAATTTTAAGTGTTAAATAATATTAACAAATATCTTTTTAACCCATTAAAACATATAAATTAATCAAGAATACTTGCTGATTAAAAAAAATAATGATATTTGGTGTTCCATGTAATGAATATATTGTCACATCCTAAAATCGGAATGCAATGGTGTCACACCCTAACTCCAATAGTGTGACGGTCCTAGGGTAAGGGTAGGCTTAAGGCCACTATAAACCTGTAGAACCCTCATGTCCTGGATCTCATACTCATTTCATATTTACATCATATATAATTATCATTAATATATTCATTTCAAAGATTTAGGTAATCACCATTCATACATTTATATATAAATAGCATTAAGGAATTTCCTCTCATTCCTTACCGATCAAAAGATACTTCCCACATCACCAAGGAACAAGAGTAACCCAATTATAATAATTTAGACATCAAAATATTATTATCCTCAACATCTAACTACGGAGCTCTAGAGTATACTCCCAATACATACAGTTCCATAATACACTTCAATAAATATATATATAAATCAAAATGATTACAATGGAGACTTATTGGAGGAATGAATCAAGAAGCTCGATCTTCTATATTAGCTCCCTCTTGAGCTACACTATCACCTGAAATCCACAAAAGAGAAGTGAGCCTTCAACTCAGTAAGATATGAACATGCAATATAAAAGAAATACATCAATCCAAAGAAAAGGTCAATCCAAATAACATGGGTAAGAAAAATATCAAATGGTTATGCTTACAAGAACAGAAGTGCTCACAATCGAATAGCACTATCAAATTACATGGTAGAACTACAGAATACCTCAGTAGCCTTACTACCTATCAAAACAGAGCGCATTGGTAGTCCTTACTTCCTTATCGCAAATGCATGCTTGGTCAGGCATACGCCTAAAGCTCATGGTCCCCTCTAGGTGGAACAATGATAAAAACCCTATCAGCTAGGTTTCCAAAGTGTACAATGGACCAATGAATTTACTCTCATTGGGAAGAGCGTTCTATCCATAGGGTCATACGGTTGCAATCTCACAAGAAACATATTGGTCACAAGACCATCAACATATAACATAAATTCAATCAAGTTAACGAATATGTTTCATATGAACTTGATCCAAGGAAAGATGACCAAATCATTTACAAGATAAATATAGCAATCACATGAAACAATTATCATTGGTTTGAGAATATCATGGAAACTTTAATTAATAGGTCATTAATACAATGTCATATTTGCTATGGAAAAGGCTTGGGCAAAACATTCCAAAGAAGTAATATGCATATGCAATGTTCATACTTACCTCTACACAAATTTAAAACATTCCAAAGAAGTAATATGCATATGCAATGTTCATACTTACCTCTACACAAATTTACCCTTGAATTTCCTTCAATAGTTTGCTCAAACAATAATCTTCTCAAATTCCTTAGTTCTCTTCTCCTATGAAATTTTCCCAAATATTCAAAATTAGGATTTTCCTTAATCAATAATACTCAACATGATTTCTTAAAATTTTAACCATCTTATAGTTTCTATTTTTGATTACCAACATCAATTTAATTCATCTCTTAAAGAAAAATCTGAATTTAATTTTGAAATTACTGTTCACGTCACTATTCATGATAATCCATAAATTCTAGTTTTTCCCACATTAATTACCATTAATAGCCTCAAAATGCTTGTAATAAATTCTATATACCCATAATTAACTATCCTAACTACCAGAATTTATTAATCTAAAAAGAAAATGACATTTGAAGAAAATTTACCTTATTTCTCCAAAACTGATTTTCTTGAGAAAATCTACTTGAAATTGAAGATTGATGCCTTAAAATGTGATAATCTAGTGATTTAATGCATTAATTTTGAGTATTAATGCATTAGAAAAGAAATGGAACAAATCTGAGAAGAACAGAAGAAGAATGAAGAGAAGAAGAAGAAAAAAAAAATCGTGAAGAAAAATCACTACTGGGCATCTGGTTAAATAGGCTACTGCCTCAAAATTTTTGCTCGCCAGCTTGCCTCGCCAATACACCTCGGCAATGCCACCTCACATAAGCTAGCTCGCAATTGCCACTTCGCCAATCCGCTCCAGCAATGCCAGCTCGCAATTGCCATTTCGCCAAAGCCACCTCGTCAATCCTACTTCATATGTCCAATTCGCATATGCTGCCTCGCCAAACTCTCTTTACGAACTCCACTTCGCATATGCCGCCTAGCATATGCCTCTTCGTCAAACTCGCCTCGCCTAACTCCACTTCGCATATGCCACCTCGTCAATGCCTCTTCACCAAACTTGCCTCGCCTAACTCCATTTCGCATATGCCACCTCGGCAATGCCTCTTCACCAAACTCGCATTGCCTAACTCCACTTTGCATATGCCATCTCGACAATGACTCTTCTCCAAACTCGCCTCGCCTAACTCTACTATACATATGCCACCTCGGCAATCTCACTTCACCACTTCACCTGCTCGCATTGCCGGCTCGCAAATGCCAGATTCTGCCGAGCTGGAACCCTTCCTCGACAACTCCTATTTAATCAGCTCGCAAATGAGCTATAAATATCCAAACTTCCTAATTCTTTTTGTCATTTAAAATATACATTCAGAGGTCTAACATATCCAAAATTCAATTCAAAAGAATAATTACACAAACTATGGTGAATCTCTAAAATTTACCCTAACTTACTGCCCAAAATTTATCTGAACAGGTCTGGTTAATTCCACTATCCACTGAGTTATACTTATCCAATTCTAATGAAATTTTTCAGCGAACATCATAACACATAAAGGAACATTTCTCATGTTTACACTTTTATCTCATTCAGTCTCAATCATTCCCAGAAAATTTAAATATACTCAGATTCCTATAAAAAATAATGAACCAGACAGGTTCTGATCAATGAGGCATAACTCTTCCACACACAAAATTTTATAGAACCATTTTACAGAATTAAAGATGAGATATAATTCTACAACTTTTATGTTTTACACTCTACTAAATTATTCCTTTAAAATCAAGGAAATCTGCCTCACAAAATCCTCCCTGCATACAGAAACTTTTGAATTTCCTCAAAACATTTTATATCCTCAATTAATTTAACAAACATCCAATTAATAAAATAGCCAAAAATGGCAGATATTACATTCTTCCTCCCTTAGATAAATTCATCCTAAAATTTATAAATAACCTGCCTTAAATCTGGAATAGATAGGGATAATTCTCTTGTATGCTTTGCTCACTTTCTCAAGTACATTCTTCTATGGCTTGATTTCTCCATAGGACCTTAACCATTGGTATATCTTTATTCCTTAGCTTTTTAACCATTCGGTCCACAATTGCAATTGAAATTTCTTCATACATCAAATCTGGTTGAAGATCTACTTTCGGAACTTGTAGCACATGAGAATGGTCTGCAACATACTTCCGAAGCATCGATACATGAAACACTGGATGCACACTATCTATGCTAGGAGGCAAAGCTAACTTGTATGAAACCTCTCCAATCTTGTTCAGAATCTCAAAGGGTCCGATAAACCGTGGAGACAGCTTGCCTCTCTTGCCAAACCGCACAACTCCTTTCATTAGTGAGATCTTTAAAAATACAAGATCTCCAATGGAATACTGAAGGTCTTTTCTCTTTGGATCAACATAGCTCTTTTGGCGGCTAAAAGCTGTCTTTAATATTTCTCGGATCAATGGAACCTTTTCTAACGTATATCTTATCAACTCTGGTCCTTCGATATACTTTTCTCCAACCTCATCCCAACACAAGGGAGATATGCATTTCCTGCCATACAAAGCTTCATAAGGAGACATATGAATCGTGGAATGGTAACTATTGTTGTAGGCCAACTCTATCAATGGCAAGTGAGTATCCCAATTTCCTCTAAAGTCTAGAATGCACATCCTCAACATGTCTTCTAGGGTTTGGATGGTCCTCTCTGATTGACCATCTGTTTGCGGATGGAAAGCTGTGCTGAAATCAAGTTGTGTACCCAAGCATTCTTGCAATTTCTGCCAAAATCTCGAGGTGAACTGAGTACCTCTATCTGAGATAATCAAAACTGGAACTCCATGAAGTTTGACAATCTCATCAATATAAATCTGGGCATATTGAGAAGCCGCATAAGTCATCTTGATTAACAAGAAATGAGCCGACTTGGTTAATCTATCCACAATGACCCATATTGAGTCATAGCCTCTTGAAGTCCTTGGCAATCCAACCACAAAATCCATAGTTACCCTCTCCTATTTCCATTCTGGCAATGGTAACGCTTGGAGTAGCCCCGATGGTTTCTGATGCTTGAACTTGACTTGCTGACAAGTTAGACATTTTGCTACATATTCTGCGACATCCCTTTTCATTCCACTCCACTAATATGAATTCTTAATGTCATGATAAATTTTTGTTGTACTGGGATGCACATTATACTTGGCATGATGTGCTTCCTTAAGAATCATATATCTCAAACCATCAACTGCTAGAACACATAACCTGCTACCATGCCTCAATATGCTATCAGTCATAGTAAATCTTGGAGCGTTTTCTAATCCCACATCATTCTTTATCTTCACCAACTGAGGGTCTTTGTCTTGAGCTTCTCTAATTTGATCAATGAGAACCGGCTTGACTTGGAAATTTGCCAAAGGTACTCATGAACCTGACAATTCCAAACTGATTCCCATATCATGCAATCTTTGCACTTCCATCACTAATGATCTTCTACTCATTTGAATATGGGCTAAGCTTCCCAAAGACTTCCTACTTAATGCATCGACTACAACATTAGCTTTCCCTGGATGATACAAGATTTCACAGTCATAATCCTTAAGCAATTCAACATACCTTCTTTGCCTACGATTTAGATCTTTTTGCTGAAATATATACTTCAAACTCTTATGATCTGTGAAAATCTCACATTTCTCACCATACATATAATGCCTGCATATCTTCAGGGCAAATACAACTGCAGCCATCTCAAGATCATGAGTTGGATAATTCACCTCATACTTCCTCAACTATCTAGAAGCATAGGCTATCACCTTTCCATACTGCATAAGCACACAACCAAGCCCTACTCTCGATGCATCACAATACACCGCATATCCTCCTTCACCTGACGGCAAAGCTAAGGCAGGTACCGTGGTGAGACAAGTCTTTAACTTTTGGAAGCTCTCCTTACATACATCTGACCATATAAATTTAACTTGCTTCTGGGTAAGCTTGCTCAAAGGAGCTGCAATCTTGGAGAAATCTTGAACAAACCTCCGGTAGTAGCCTGCCAAACCTAAGAAACTTCTAACTTCTGAAATATTTGTGGGTCTAAGCCAACTAAGAATTGCATCAACCTTTCTAGGATCAACTTCAATCCCATCCTTGCTCACTATATGCCCCAGAAAGCCCACACTCTCAAGCAAGAATTCACACTTCAAAAATTTTTCAAATAGTTGATGCTCCTTTAAAGTCTGTAACACAATCCTAAGGTGTTCCTTATGCCCTCTTTACTTTTAGAACACAATGACAAACTTGTCCAAAAATGGCGTGAACACCCTATTCATCAAGTCTATGAATGCAGCTGGTGCATTAGTCAATCCAAATGGCAACACTTAGAACTCATAGTGTCCATATCTGGTCCGAAAAGCCGTCTTCGATACATCCTCATTCCGAATTCTCAACTGATAGTTCTCCGACCTCAAGTCTATCTTGGAGAAATGACTTGCACCTTGCAACTGATAAAATAAATCATCTATTCTTGGCAAAGGATACTTATTCTTGATAGTTGCCTAGTTGAGCTATTTGTAATCTATGCATAGCCTTATAGAATCATCCTTCTTCTTCACAAAGAGTACAGGTGCACCCCATGGCGAACTGCTGGGCCTATTAAATCCTTTGTCAAGCAAATCTTGCAATTGAGTCTTCAACTCCCTCAATTCTACTTGTGCCATATGGTAGGGAGGAATAGAAATCGGACTTGTGCCAGGTAACAACTCTATACAGAACTCTATCTCTCTATCCGAGGGCAAACCAGGTAATTCTTCAGGAAATACATCTGGGAACTCGTTAACAATAGAAATCCGTTCCAAATCTTGTGCTTCCTTTTGAGTATCTCTGACATAAGCCAAATATCTTTGGCATCATTTCTTCATCAATCTTTTCGCCCTTAAGGCTGATATCACATTATATGGTGCTTCGCTCCTTTCCCCTTGAAATTCAAACTCCTCACCTGAAGTTGGCTTGAAAACTATCTTCTTTCTATTACAATCTATTGTAGCATAGTGCTTGGATAACCAATCCATACCCAAAATCACATCAAATTCCAATACAGGCAATTCAATCAAATCCACATTCAAACTTTTGCCACTAATACTAACTACACATGAGGGATAAAAAATTTGAACTTCAATCTCTTCCTCTAAAGGAGTAGAAACCACCAATACAAATTCAAGTAATTCACAGGGCACGTGCAATTTCATAGCAAAACATAATGTCACAAAGGAATGTGTAGCTCCTGAATCAAATAATACTCTAGCATTCAGGGCTTGGATCGGAAGAATACCTGTAACCACTACATTAGATGCCTGGGCTTCGTGCTGTGCTAGAGCAAAAACTCTACCTCTGCCTCTACCCATGGGAACTGACCCCGAAGCCTAAGCCACATGCTGACCTGACTCTCTGCCAGCCTCTATAGTCCTGCCCACAATGCCTCTGCTTGTACCTTGCTGCTGGCTGATACTCCTCTCCCTATTCATCTGAACTGTGGACTGAGAAGCCTGAGGTCTTCCTCCAACAAATGGTTATGGATAATTGTTGAGGAAATGACCTTGTTGTCCACACCTAAAGTATGCTCCTGAGGCATAACGACAAGGGTCATTATGAAATTTGCCGCATGTAGAACACAAAGGTTTAGGAGCCTTAGATGGTGCAAAGCTAGCTGAACCATAGCTCATCTGAGAAGTGGGTCCAGGAGTAATCTGACTCTGTTGTGGCCTCTCTGAAGGTCCTCTATACCCACTCATAAAAGCTGACTGGTGAGTCGCCCCCATACTTTTCATTCCACTATCTTGCTTAGAAGAACTGTCTGCTTTGAATTTCTTCTTCTCAACTCTTTCGGATCTAGCTTCCATTTCTCTATTCTCAATTATCTTAGCCTTGTCCACTAGCTTAGAATAGGAATCAAACTTAAGAGCAGCTAGGAGTTAAAATAATGAAGCCACTAATCCTTTATGGAACCTTTGAATCCATGCCGCTTCTGTAGGCACCAAAGCTGGAGCAAATTTGCTCAACTAACTGAATTTCCTGGCGTACTCTGAAACACTCATACCAGGTGTTTGAACCAATCTTACTCTAGAGACTTAGCTTCTCTCACGCTCTCTGGAAGAAATTCATTCATCACCAATTCCTTGAATCTCTCCCAAGATAGATCTTTATTTTCCCGAAGCATGCCAGAAATGCTTCTCTTGAACCAATCCTTGGCTTACTTTCATTAAATAACCCACAAACTCTATGGCTCTTCTATCAGGAATCCTCAAAATCTGTACTTTCTCTTCAATTTCCTCTAGAAAATCTGTAGGATCCACCTCACCTCTATACTTTGAGGGCTTAAGCTTAAGAAACCTCTCAAATTATACCTCTTCCACTTGATGTACAATAGGTTGTGGAACTATCGGAGGAACAGGAATTTCTGAAACCTGAATTGGAGGTACCTGTTGCTGCCTTTACTGAGTAATGAACTCAGCTATCATTGCATAATTCCTCTGCAGCTGATCTAATTGCTGAGCCATATGAGCCACATCCACTAGTGGCACAGGAGGAACCTCATCTCCTCCATTTCCACCCACAGAACCCTTTTCAGAAGGTAGATCTCGCCTTGGACGACCTCGACCTCATCCTCTACCACGTCGCGGAGGCATCTCAATACTGATAAGAAGAACAAACAATATCAGACTCACTACGCATACTTAATGCAGATATATATACCAAAGGAAGACACAATTGGATGAGACATAAATCCTATGTTACATAGTTATCTTAATCAACACTTATACTAGTGCTCATGCATCTCTTTGTATCTTCTATGTTAAGGATTATAAACCTATAGCTCTGATACCACCTCTGTCATACCCCAACTCCAATGGTGCGACGGTCCTAGGGCAAGGGTAGGCTTAAGGCCACCATAAACCCGTAGAACCCTCATATCCTGTATCTCATACTCATTTCATATTTACATCATATATAATTATCATTAATACATTCATTTCAAAGATTTAGGTAATCACCATTCATACATTTATATATAAATAGCATTAAGGAATTTTCTCTTGTTCCTTACCGATCAAAAGATTCTTCCCACATCACCAAGGAACAAGAGTAATCCAATTATAACAATTTAGACATCAAAATATTATCATCCTCAACATTTAACTACGGAGCTCTAGAGTGTACTCCCAATACATACAGTTCCATAATACAATTCAATAAATATATATATAAATCAAAATGATTACAATGGAGACTTCTTGGAGGAATGAATCAAGAAGCTCGATCTTCTATATTAGCTCCCTCTCGAGCTACACTATCACCTGAAATCCACAGAAGAGGAGTGAGCCTTTAACTC
>CANXYC011310831.1:0-21437 GCA_948193065.1 Aleurites moluccanus
TATATATATATATATATATATATATATATATATATATATTTAGGAATAAAAATTCTTTAAAAATTTATGGTAGTGGTGGGATGTGGTGATAGTCGGCGGTGAAATTATAATTCTTAAGTGTTGGATTAAGAATTACAAAAATATTTATTTAGTCATATTATAATTTTATGAAATTGTGAGTTAGAATTTTAATTTTAATTCTGAGTGAATTCTCAAATATTAAATTAGAATTTGATCATTAAATTTTAATTTCAATTCTGTATCTCAAACGGAGCCAATTATTACAGTGAGTGAACATGATTTTCTGCCTATGCTTTTGTGATTTTCTGCGTATGCTTTTGTTTCTATATTTCTTCAATGTGCCATAAGTTTTATGCAGATTTATATATTGAACTTTTGCAAATTTTGTGTATATTTTTTTGCAACTTTTTGTGCATTTTTTTTTGCTATTTATATTGCAGATTAAATTATTTCTTTTATAATTAAAATATGAGATTAAGTTCATGCAATTATTTTTTATACAATGATGACCATGTTCTTTTAGTTATTCTAATTTCTTAGCTTTAATTATCTTTTTTTTTTCCCTTTCAAATGTAGCATATAAATGAGACTAATTCTGGGAATAGGGATAAACAAAAAATGTTGGCTTATGTAGGCACAAAAACCGTTGCAAGAATTGCTTAAGCCTTCTTAAATCAATTAGATAAACATATTTTTCAGCAAAATAATGGATTTTGAGTTTTTTTTTTCTTTAATTGACAACGAAGTGCTTGACCTCGTAAGACATTGTTGAAGAGCCATAACATTTAAGGCCTTTTATGAAACAAATAAAGAAAAAGAATGGGAAATGTGTTGACAAATAGGCTCTAGATGTTGTTTTAAATAATTAACCACAATGTTTATTTAAGTTTATTTACTTTAAATTAAATAGACTACAAAATAAACTATAATCACCAAATGATTACCCAAATAACATTAATGCAAATTAATTAGAAAAATAGAAATAGGCATACAGTAATAAAATTATAATGACTTAGTTTTTGTAGGCTGAGACGTGAAAGATCACTGTTCTTAAGGATTATTTAGATCCCCCAATTGATGAACTGGTGCCAGCAGATGTCAATCGAAATCACCTCCAAAATTCAATAGCCTTAGCTCCTTTAATCCAAGCACTAAAAATAAGAAGCTCCAAGAATAGCTTAACAATTCCCTTGATCAGACAACAAAGAAACATAAAACTTTTATAATGAAATGGAGAGAAATAGTACAACTAGGTTTTATTTTTCTGTGTAATAATTAGCCCAATATATCACATATATATTGTCTTTTGTTAAAACAAAATGAATCTCATAAATGATAATATCTCCTTAAATAAGGAATGAATCAATTTAAAAAACTTAAAAAGTAAATAATCAAATTAGAGAGTAATTCACTTATATAATAAATCAATGAGTATGGAAAGAATCAATCAAGAGAAAGAATATGAGAGTAATATATTCTGATTTGTAAATTAATAAAGAAATTTATTTTAGTTTTGCCTAGTAATGAGGGGTAATTTGAGTAATATGGAGAGAGTGAGTTATTTTATAATAGTTTTTATTGGATCACTTTAACCACAAAAGTTTGAATCAAACCAATATGATAAGGCTCTTTATTTAGTTATATATTAGTATTTATTTTTATAATCCACTAATATGAAATATTTTTATAACTCAACACTTCCACCTCAAGTGGTAACTAATCAGATCTAGTTGCCACTTGACAATTTAAATAGATATTGATATTCTGATAGTTTGAGCCCACTGATAATCTGGTATTCAATCTTGGTAGTTTAATAGGTTATTGATTCACTGGTATTTTGGTATTCATTCTAGTAGTTGGATGGGTTACTAACCCACAAGTATTTAATATGGTAGAGGTATTCAATCTGACAGTTGGATGGGTTACCAGCCCATAGGTATTTAATCTGGTAAAGGTATTCAATTTAGTAGTTGGATGGGTTACTAGCCCACAAGTAATTTTGTAATTTGATAGGTCAGGATAAAAACCCGTTTTAATACCATGAAGAAATTTATTTTAGCTTTGCTTGGTAATGAGGGGCAATTTGAGTAATATGGAGAAAGTGAGTTGTTTTATAATATTTTTTATTGGATCACATTAACCACAAAAACTTGAATCAAGCCAATATGATAAGTTTTTTTATGTGGTTATATATTGATATTTATTTTTGTAATCCATTAATGTGAGATATTTTTATATCTCAACAAGGAATTTATTTAGATAGCAAAAAATAAAATAAGTCAGGAAGTAATCACACAAATGTACAGATCACACCACATCAAGCGGCAGACACTTGTGATATAAGATTTATACCCACACATGTCTTATGCATAGTTTACTCAACTCACAAGTTTTTATTAGGCTCATAATATGTCAATCAATATAAACCCAATGAAAATATTATAATTAAGAGATATGGGATAATTGACTTTTGATATGCCTCTCACATACTTATATATATACTATACAAGAAACATATGAAAAGCTCTTGAAATCACACAATGCACAAGTGGAACAACATGGGGTTAACAATCTTACAATAACAAGAACATATAGAATCATATTTGGCCATAGATAAGGGTATCAAAAAGGCATGTGCAAAAGTCCTCTACCTTTCAAAGATGTTAATTGTGGCAAAATTTTACTAATAGAATGTTAGATCAAAATGATATGAATGCTCAAATTCAAGTTGAAGTGGAACGACGAGTTTCTGAGTTTTCAACTAAACAAAAATCTAAGTTTCATGCAAAATTACAGGATGAATTGGTTGCATTCTTTGCAAAAAAAAAATAATAATTTGAACTCCGTGAAAAAATACAGGCAGAGTTAGAGAATAAGTTGCGTAAACAGTTACTGTGACACCTGAGATTTCTTTTGCTTGTATGTATTCTGAAATTCTTGTATTGATGTATATAAGATTTGTTATGAAATGTTTATTTTGGAAGTGAGATTTATTTGTTTTGATTTGAATTTCAGAGTTTGTGTTTTTATAGAATTTTGCGAATTTATATTCAAGGTATTAAAGAAAGAATTTGGGATATGTTATAGTCTCATGTGTCCAGTTTAAGTAGAAGGAATAATCAAGCCATTTAGACTTCTGTAGTTCAAGATAGAGTTGGTTTAGAGCATGTACTGTCGAAGTGAATTTTTCAGCTTCTGTCGTGAACAGTGCACGTGAACAGTAACCATGAACAGTAAACTTGGAGTTTATTTTTTGGCAGTAGCTTTCTTTCTTCCTTGTCCTCTTCTTTCTTTCTTTCTTCTTCTCTCTTCTTTTCCATTTTCTATTTCTCTCAACCATAAGTCATTTGTCTTCATTTCTAAGGTTTTAATACTCCAATTAAGCCTTATTAATGCTAGAAAACATAAATTAAAGACTATAAGAGCATTAATTCAAGCCAAATTCTTCAAAATTTATTTGGAGGAGAAAATAAGATAATTTTCTCAAATCTTCTCTTTAGCTTGAATTAAGTTCTTTGTTAGCTAATATAGTTATTTTTAAGTTGTGGGTGATCTTTTGTGAGCATTAGTGGCTAATAATTATGGTTAGATTTAGTAGTATGAAGATTTATGATTTTTAGATGAACAGTACTGTGAATAGTAGATTTTCTCTATAACTATTATTCATTCTCTATTAATGGTTAAATTAATGCCAGAATTTGTTTATAGAGACTTTAAGGAGCTTAGAATTTATGAAGGATTATTTTATATGATTATTTTGAGAAAATCCTAAATTTTGAAATTTTGGAGATTTTTATTTAGGAGAAGAGAAGTCAAGAAATTAAGGATCTTTTAGATTTGAGCAAGAGTTGAGCTTGACTAGAATGATTTTTAGTTCTAAGAGATAAGTGTGTATTTCATTTCATGTATATGATTCTCCATATGAGAATTTTTGCTAAAATATATTAAATTCATATATATGTATATGGTATTTATGAATTCAATTTATTGAAATCCTCCTTAAATAGAATCTTTGAATATTGATAATGACTTGGTTATTTTCCTTGAACCAAGTTCATTAATAAGCCTTTGTTATGCATATTATGATATGTTATTTATACGTTATGATCTCTTGATCACTTTTAATTATTGTTGAACTAATATTTGATATGTATATCACGGAACATATATTACAGAACGCTTTTCCCAATGAGAGTTAATTCATTAGTCCAATGTGCAAAGAGGAAACCTGGCTGATAAGGTATAGTATCAGTGTTCCACCTAGAAGGGATCACGAGCACTAGATATATGCCTGCGCAAGCATATGTGCCACGTGAAGGTAGCAAGGCTATCCAAACGTTATAATATGATATCAGTTCTATGTTATGTTTATTTGATAATAACATTCTTTATAGGCATTTATGTTCTTAAAAATAATCATGATTTGATATTCATATATGTATTATAAAATAATTGGATAGTGCTACCCTTGTAAGCACTTATGATATTAATGTATATGTTAAGATTTGTTTCTAATACCCTGGTCCATGTTCAAGATTTGCTATTTAAGTATTCTATATATGTTATTCATTCTGATTGTTCACATCATCATTCTGATTGTTCACATCTTACTGAGTTGAATGCTCATCACTCTTTTGTGGATTTCAGGTTCTAGCTTAGCTCGAGAGATAGTTAATCCTGAAGACAGAGCTTCTTGATTTCCTTCTCCACAAGAAGACTCTTTTATGTAATATTTTTGGATAATAGTTGAATTATATATATATGTATTCTTCTCTATGAGAAGTATACTCTTAAAAGCTCCGTAGATGTGTACGATGTTGCTTATTCTTTTGTTGTCATGGATGATATTATAGACTTTTCTTTGTTCCATATTGATGTTGAAACTTTCCTTTGTTCCATATTGATGTTAGAATTATCTTTTGATTGGTAAGGAACAAGAGAAAATGTCATATTAGTTTGATGAGATATATAAGATATGGATGTTTGGCATGATGCTAGTAGTGTTGTATATTTGATCTAGGTTAGCTAAGAGTTCTACGGGTGTATGGTTACCTTATGCCTACCCTTGCCCTAGAACCATCACACCAGTGGTTTTGGGGTGTGACAGAGGTGGTATCAAAGCTATTGGTTTCTCAACCATAATATAGATAGATAGACGTGTAAGTTCCCTAGCATAAATGTCTGATTACAATAACTACGGAGTATAAGATTTTGTTTCGTCATGTTATGTATTCTTTAGAATAAATCTGTGTTAAACTTGTATTATAAGTCTAAAGATACTCGGTTTTCCTTATCAGTTCGGCGATGCTTCCGAGACATGGTCATGGACGAGGTAGAGGACATAGTAGAGGTCGTCCTGGGCGAGAATTGCCTTCTGAGAAGGGTTCAGTGGGTAGAATGAGGGGTGAAGAGGTTCTTCCAGAGCCATAGGTAGATGTGGTTGGTATGGCTTGGCGATTGGATCAGTTATAGAGAAATTATGAGGTTTTAACTGAGTTCATTACTCAGCAAAGAGAGCAACAGGTACCTCCAGTACTAGTAGTTCCAGTTGCTCTAGTGGTTCCTCCACCACCACCAGCAGTTGTGCTTTTAGTTGAGGAGGTTTCTTTTGAGCGGTTCTTGAAGCTCAAACCTTCCAAGTATAGAAGAGAGGTGGATCCTACAGAGTTTCTAGATGAGATTAAGGAAAAGGTCCAGATTTTTAGGATCTCAGACAGGAGAGCCATAGAGTTTGTTGGCTATTTGATGAAAGCTGAAGCTAAATACTGGTTCAGGAGGAGTATTCAGGGTGATGCAGATCTTTCTTGGAATCAATTCAAGGAAAGAGTTATCGAGGAGTTTCTTCCAGAGAGCATGAGGGAAGCTAAAGCTGTAGAGTTTGAGAGATTGGTTCAGACTCCTAGTATGACTATTTTAGAATATGTGAAGAAATTTAGCTAGTTGAGTATATTCGCTCCAACTTTGGTTCCTACAGAGATAGCACGGATTCAGAGGTTCCGTAGAGGACTTATATCTCCGTTGTTTAAATTTATAGCTGCTCCTAAGTTTGACTCATACTCTAGGCTTGCAAATAAAACTAGAGTGATTGAGAATAGAGAGATGGAGTTAGATCAAAAAGGGAAGAGAAAAAGAAGGCGAAGATTGGGAGTTCCTCTAGACAGGTCAGTGGAATGAAGAGTATTGATGTTTCACCTCAGTTTGCTCCCAGAGCGGATATAGAGTACCTTTAGAGAGATCTCAGCAGAGGCAAAATTCCTCTAGACAAGCACCTCAGATGAGTTATGGTATTGTCAGTTCAGCACCACCTAGGACTACTATTCCTCCTTGTCCTATGTGTGGTAAGCTTCACAGAGGAACTTGTCACTTTGGGACAGGTGCATGCTACAGGTGTGGATAGCAAGGTCACTTGCTTAAGGATTGTCCATAACCTTCTTTTGGAGCTAGACCTCAGACTTCTCAGGCTTCAGTCCAGATGGATAGGAGAGTTATTGGTCAGTAGTCTGGCATAGGCCAAGGTATCTTAGTTAAAGCTATAGAAGGAGGTAGAAGTTCAGGTCAGAAAGTTGGTCAGACTGCAGTTCAGACACCTTCGAGCAGAGGAAGAGGGAGAGTATTTGCTTTGACACAGCAAGAGGCGTAGACTTCTAACACCATGATCATAGTTATTCTTTCGATCCAAGCTTTGAGTGCGAGAGTGTTATTTGATTCAGGAGCTTCACATTCTTTTATTTCGCCTTGTTTTGCTAAGAAGTTGAATATGCTATGTATATTGCTTGAGAATACTTTAGTTGTATCTACTCCTTTCGAAGAAGAGATAGAGGTTCAACACTTCTATCCATCTTGTGTAGTTAACATAGATGGTAAAAGTTTAGAGTCAGATTTGATTGTGTTGTCAGTGCTTGAGTTTGATGTGATTTTGGGCATGGATTGGTTGTCTAAGTTTTATGCATCCATAAATTGTCATTAGAAGAAGTTAGTGTTTAAGCCACCTTCATGTGAGGAATTTGAGTTTCAAGGAGAAAGGAGTGAAGTACCCTATAATATGATATCTGCCATTAGGGCAAGGAGATTGATGAGGAAAGGTTGCCAAGGATATTTGGCATACATCTGTGATCCTCACAAGGAAGTGAAAGACCTGCAGCAGATTCCTGTTGTTAGTGAGTTTCCGGATGTATTTCTTGATGAGTTACCTGGGTTGCCACTAGATAGAGAAATTGAGTTTAGTATTGAGTTGCTTTTTAGCATTAGTTCGATTTCTATTCTTCCATATTATATGTCACTAGTAGAGTTAAGAGAATTAAAGACTCAGTTGCAATATATGCTTGACAAAGGATTTATTCGACCCTGCAGTTCTCCTTTGGGTTCTCCTGTACTCTTTGTGAAAAAGAAGGATGGATATATGAGACTGTGTATCAATTATAGGCAATTCAATAAGATCACTATTCAGAATAAGTATCATTTGCCAAGGATAGATGATTTGTTTGACCAGTTGTAGGGTGCTAGTTATTTCTCCAAGATAGACTTGAGGTCTGGTTATCATCAGTTGAGTATTTGAAATGAAGATATGTCTAAGACTACTTTCCGAACGAGATATAGTCACTATGAGTTTCTAGTGTTGCCTTTTGGATTGACTAACGCGCCAGCTGCTTTCATGAATCTCATTAATATGATCTTCAAGCCATTTTTGGACAGGATAATTTTGTCATAGTATTTATAGATGACATTCTTGTGTATTCTCAGAGTGAGGAAGAGCATGTAGAACATCTTCGGATGGTATTACAGATTTTGAGATAGCATCAGTTGTTTGCTAAGCTTTCAAAGTGTGAGTTTTGGCTTGAGAATGTTTGTGTCCTTGAATATGTTGTGAGCAAGGATGGACTCAAAGTTGACCCAAGGAAAGTAGACGTCATTTTTAGTTGGCCTATACCCATCAATGTTTCAGAAGTTAGGAGTTTCTTGGGTTTGGCAAGCTACTATAGAAGGTTTATTCAGGATTTCTCCAAGATTGCAGTTCCTTTGACTAAGCTTACTCAGAAGCTAATGAAATTCCAATGGACAGATGCATATGAAGGGAGTTTCCATAAGTTGAAGACTTGTCTCACCACGGCACCTGTGTTAACTTTGCCATCAGGTGAAGGAGGTTATGCGGTGTATTGTAATGCTTCGAGAGTAGAGCTTGGTTGTATGCTTATGCAGCATGGTAGGGTAATAACTTATGCTTCTAGACAGTTAAGGAAGCATGAGGTTAATTATCCGACTCATGATCTTGAGATGGCTGCAGTTGTCTTTGCATTGAAGATATGGAGACATTATATATGTGGAGAGAAGTGTGAGATCTTTATAGATCATCAGAGCTTGAAGTATATCTTCCAGCAAAAAGACCTAAATCTTAGGCAAAAGAGATGGATGGAGTTACTTAAAGACTATGATTGTGAGATTTATACCATCCAGGAAAGGCAAATGTGGTAGCGGATGCTTTGAGCATGAAGTTTTTGGATAGCTTAGCCCATATTCAAATGAGTAAGAGACCTTTGGTGAGTGAGGTGCGGAGTTTGAATTATGTGGGGATCAGTTTTGACTTGTCAGATGCAGGAGTGCTTCTAGCATGTTTCCAAGTCAAGTCAGTGCTTAGTGATCGGATCAGAGAGGCATAAGATAGAGATCCTCAGTTTGTGAAGCTGAAGAGAGATATGGGAATAAAGAAAGCTCCAGGTTTTGCTATGATAGAAGGCATGTTGAGACTTGGTAGCAGAGTATGTGTTGCAGCAATCGATGGTTTAAGGGATGTGATTCTTAAGGAAGCACATCATTCAAGCTATAATGTTCATCCCGGTGCTACAAAGATGTACCACGACATCAATAGTTCTTATTGGTGGAGTGGGATGAAGAAGGATGTGACAGAGTTTGTAGCAAGATGTTTGACTTGTCAGCAACTGAAATTTGAGTATCAGAAGCCTTTGGGTCTACTTCAATAGTTGCCACTGCCAGAGTGGAAGTGGGAAAGGATAACTATGGACTTCGTTGTAGGGTTGCCATAGACTTCAAGTGGGCATGACTCGATTTGGGTAATTGTGGATAGATTGACCAAGTCAACTCACTTTTTGCTAGTGAAGAGAACCTACACAGCTTCTCAATATGCACAGATGTATATTGATGAGATAGTAAGACTCCATGGGATTCCAGTTTCTATTATCTCTGATAAAGGAGGTCAATTTACATCGAGGTTTTGGAAGAAACTACAAGAGTCTTTGGGTACTCAGCTTGATTTCAGCATGGTATTTCATCCCCAGACAAATGGGCAATCAGAGAGGACCATCCAAACTCTAGAAGACATGTTAAGAATGTGCATTATAGACTTTAGAGGTAATTGGGATAAACATTTGCCTTTGATAGAGTTTGCCTATAATAATAGCTGCCATTTGTCACACTCCAACTCTAGTGGTGCGACGGTCCTAAGGCAAGGATAGGCTTAAGGCCACCATAAACCTGTAGAACTCACAAATCCTGGATCTCATGCACAATTATATCAATTATAATATCATATAACATCATATTCATAATCCATATAAGCATAACTCATTTCTTTACTATATCATTTCATAATTTCCTTTTGTTCCTTACCGATCAAAAGATGCATCTCACATCACTAAGGAAAAAGAGTACCCAAAAAGGTAACAATTCATACATCATATATATAAGCGTCCTCAAATAACTAACTACGGAGCTCTAGAGTATACTCCTAATACATATTGTGTCGTAATACCATTTTAATGAATATACATAATCATATTTCAAAATAATTACAATGTAGGCTTCTTGGAAGAACGAGTCAAGAAACTAGATCTTCTCTATTAGCTCCCTCCCGAGCTACACTATTACCTGAAATCCACAGAAGAGGGGTGAGGCTTCAACTCAGTAAGATATGAACATCATGAATCAAGAATCTGAATATCAAATCATAATCATGTGCATATATTTAGATATAAATGGGTATGAAAGAATCTCAAGTTTTACTTGAAGGAACACGAGTGTTTATAATAATTAGCACTATCAAATCATATCACAAATCGAATCATGGTTCTTGTTTAGAAAATAAAATGCCCACAAAGAATGGCATTCTCAAATCTCATCTGATAGAACTGATCTCATGTCATATCATACGTATCAGTAGCCTTACTACCTTAATGTGAACGCATGCTTGGTCAGGCATACGCCTAGAGCTCATGGTCCCCTCTAGGTGCTCTAGGTGGAACACTGATAAAAACCCTATCAGCTGGGCTCCTAAAGTGCAGGATGGACCAATGAATTTACTCTCATTGGGAACAGCGTTCTATCCATAGGGTCATGTGGTTTCAATTTCACAAGAAACATATTGGTCACAAGACCATTAACATATATCATCATTCAATTGGGTTTAGCAAGTAAGAAGCATAGGAACTTGATCCAAGAAGGTTGATCAAGTCATTTACATTATATACATATATACATATATGGATGAACAATTTAAGAATGCTTGGTCATATCATTTCAAAGAACAATAATCAAATGAGATGTTCATTCTTACCTCAACACAGTTTTCTCTTGAAATTTTCTCTAGCAATTTGCTCAACTCCAACTCCTCAATTACTTTGATTTTTCTCCTCCTAACAAATTTTCCCAAATATTTAAAATTAGGGTTTTCTCCAAATCAATAATATTTAACATAATTTCTGAATATTTAATCATCTTTAAGTTTCTATTCTTAATTCCCATCCTTAATTTAATTTATCTCTTAAGGAAAAATCTGCATTTAATTTGGATTTACTGCTCATGCCACTATTCATGACAGTCCCAAAATTCTGATTTCTCCCACATTAATTACCATTAATGACTTTAAATTACTTGCAATAAATTCTATGCACCCAATATTAATTATTCTAACCACAGACTTATATAAATCTGAAGAAAATAACTTTGGAAGAAAATTTACCTTATTTCTTCAAAATTGAATTTCCTGAGATTTCTTACTTAAATCTGATGATTTCTGACTTAAAGTAGAATAATCTAGAGGTCTAATACATTAATTTGAGTATTAATGCCTTAGAAAATAAAATGGAACTAATCTGAGAAAAGACTGAAATTAACGAAGAAAGAAGAAAGGAAAAAATCGTGAAAAACGCTACTGGGCTGCTGGGGTTAAATAGACCACTACCCCAAAAATTTGGCTTGCCAGCTCGCCAATCCGCCTCGGCAAAGCTACCTCGCATATGCCAGCTCACTGTTCCCAGCTCGCACTTCCCAGCTCGCCAAACTGATCCGACAATGCCACTTCTCTAATCCAGCTCACATATGTCACCTCGCATATGCTGTCTCACCAAACTCTCTTTGCGAACTCTTCCTCGCACATGTCGTCTCGCATATACCACCTTGGCAATGCCTCTTCGCCTTTTTGCTTCTTTGCCTCTTCGCCAACTCACTTCACCTATCCCTCTTCGCCAAATCCTGCTCGCGAATTGCCACTTCGCACATTTCCTCTTCGTATAATGCCTCTTCACATAATGCCATCTCGCCTTATCCTCTTCACCAAATTTCTCTTCACGAACTTCCTCTTCGCAAACTGCCACTTCGCATTGCCGGCTCGCAAATGCCACTTTGCATTTGCTGGCTCGCAGCACCAAAACTCTGCTAAGCTGAAACCTTCTATGGACAACTTACACTTAATCAGCTCACAAATAAGCTATAAACATCCAAACTTCATGATTCTTTTTACCACTTAAAATAGACATGCATGGGCTCAACATATCAAAAATTTAAATCACGTGAGCAACTATACAAACCATGGTGACTCTCTAATTGTCACCCAGACTTACTGCCCCATAACTCATCCGAATAGGTCTGATAATTTCCACTTTACAATAAAATATATTTATCCAAAATTTCTAAAATTTTACAGCCAATAACACAACACATAAAGAAACATTTTTTATATTTACATCTTTGGCTCAATCTGTCTCGGTCATTCCTAGAAATTCCAAACAGACAAGGACTTCCTGCAGAAACATTTAACTAGACCATTCCTGCTCAAAGAGACATAACTCATCACTCATACAGAATTTTGCCAAGCTATTTTATAGAATTTTAGCTGAGACATAAATTCACAACTTTCATGTTTTACACTTTATGAAATTATTTCTTTAAAATCATGCAATGTACCTCACAAAATCCTGCAACTGAAATCAGAAATTCTAGATTTCTCAAACATTCATATAATTAATTAATTAATTCTTCAAACATACAATTTAATTAAAATAACATAAATGGTAGATATTACACCATTCTACCATCAAGATGGGTCCTTATGAGGTTTTGTATGGTAGAAAGTGTAGGTCTCCTTTGTGTTGGGATGAAGTGAGAGAGAAGCATATTGAATGGTCTGAATTGATTCAGTATACAGCAGAAAAGGTCCCTATCATCAGAGAAAGATTGAAGATTGCTTTTAGTAGGCTGAAGAGCTATGCCGATCCTAAGAGAAAAGATCTTTGTTTCATGGTTGGTGACTTAGTGTTTTTGAAAGTCTCACCTATGAAAGGAGTTCTAAGATTTGGTAAGAAAGGCAAGCTACCTTCGAGATATATTGGGCCATTTGAGATGTTGGATAAAGTTGGAGAAGTCTCTTATAGATTAACCTTGCCACCTGACTTGGACAATGTGCATCCAGTCTTTCATGTTTTCATGCTTCGAAAATATGTTGCAGATCCTTCTCATGTGTTGCAAGCTCAAGAGGTAGAATTCCAGCAAGACTTGACTTATGAAGAGGTTGCAGTAGCCATTGTTGATAAGATGATCAAGAAGCTAAGGAACAAAGATATAGCAATAATTAAAATCTTATGGAAGAACCAAGTTATGGAAGAATGCACTTGGGAGAGTAAGTTGAACATGCAAGTTAAGTATCCCCATCTATTTCAAGTTTAAGGTAAGTTCTTTAAATTCGAGAATGAATTTTATTAAGGGAAGGAGAATGTAATACCTATTTCAAGTTTCCGCCTTTGATTATCCTTTATATTTGTTTTCCTCATAAAATTTCTTGATTTTATTATTTCTACTTGTATTGAGATAAGCTTCATAACTATCACTTGTATTGTATGTTTTTTATTCAGTTATGTACAATTTTTTTTTCTAATGTACATTTTATTTATTATTTTTACTTCTACTTGTATTAAAATACTTGATATATTAACATTTCCAAATTTTTTATTTAAAAAAAAATTGCGATGGCCATAATTTAGGAGAATGAGATTTTTAATAATTAATAAATTTTAGTTTAAGTCCGTATTTTAAACAAAATAAAATGAGAGAACAAGATCTATAAAATTGTGTTTGGATGTATGAGTTTGGGAATAAAATCTATAAGGTTGTATTTGAATATATGAATTTGGATTTAAAATTTTAATTTCAAATCTCATATTTCAAATTTATGATTTGAAATTTATAAATTTATTCTAATTTTTTGGGTCCATTTGAGGTAAGAAATTAAAATTGGAATTGAAAATTTCAATTATTTAGAATTAGAATTGTGTTGAAATTGTAATTTCAATCGTTTGTTTCATAAAAAGAATTAGAATTGAAATTGAAATTGAAATTAAATAAAAAAAATTAGTGATGATGAAAGTAACGGTAGAGTTGAAAGTGGTGGTGGACCAACGACGGTGGGGGTAGTGATGGATCATTTGCAGTGGTGGTCCGATGAGCCATTATTACCGATGATACGATAGACCATCGTTGATGGTGATGACGAACCACCATCGCCGGATGGTGACGAATCACCATCGTTGGAGGTAGTGCTGGGGGTGATAGTGGCAGTGGCGGTGAGAGAGAGGATGGTAATGGTGATTATGAAATTTTAATTCTTATGGATTGAGAATAAAATTGTGAAATTACTTTTTTAGTTATATTACCATTCAATGGAATTGAGAATTCCAATTCTTTCTTAACTCCATATTATTCAAACGGATAGAGTTTTTTTTTTAAACATATCTTTTAATTGACATAGTTTTAGAAAATCCTTCTTTTTAATAAATAATAATATTTTTTAAATTATATTTTATTAAAAATCATATAAATTTAAGGTTAATTATTATTTTTCCCTTATAGAATGACCTAATATACTAAATCATCTCTAACCTTTTAAAAATATACTAACTCCTCCCTAACGAATATCACAATATACTATTAGATTATTCCGTCTAATTTTATCGTTAGTCAATCCTAAAATGATTAATAAGGACAGTAAAAAAATAAAAATACTCTTACCCTTTATTTTTAATTAATTATATTTTATTTTTAATTTTAAAAAATATTTTTTAAGGTTAAAAAATGCAATTTCATATTTTTTTATCAAATTTGAAAATAAAAACATTTTTATTTTATTTAAAAAAAATAAAAAAATATTTTTACTTTTTATTTTTAAATTTATCAAAAATATGAAAATAAATTTTTTATTTGTATTGAAAATTTTAAAAAGAAATAATTTAATTTCTTCTTAAATTATTTTTTTAAAATAAAAAATAACAAATAAAAATAAAAAATATTTTTATTTATTTTTTATTTTTAAATTTATCAAAAATATAAAAATGAATTTGTAACCCTAAAAAATATTTTTTAGAGTAAAAATAAAATATAATTAATTAAAAATAAAGGGTAAGGACATTTTTATTTTTTTACTATCATTGTTGAATATTTTAAAAATGATTAACGATAAAATTAGATGAAAAAAATATTAATATAATAAAATATTCATCAGAAAAAAAATAATATATTTTAAAAAAATTAAATAGAAATTAATTTATTGAATTATTTTACATAAATTTATGGAGTTTAAAATCCTTAATATATACTAATTATATGAAGTAGTTAACTAAAATGGGGAAATCGGCTAGTATTGACTTGACTTCCCCATCTGAATCGCCATTATGGCAATTTCTAGCATAATTCTTCAACCTGTTTCATGAAATGATGCAATCCACTTTAAATTCAATTCTGCCCAAAAGTAGCTTTCAGATCAAATTATGACAAAGCCTATAATTTAAAGGTTATTTTTTTATCATTTCTATTTTTTTAAATGATACTAAATATTTATTAATTAGTAAAATATAACAATTTTATAATATTATAATTCATCAAAATTAATAACAAAAGAAATCATAAATACAAATAATGATAGAACAATTTCAACTTGAAATATTAAACTATTCAACGGTAAATAATAATATTTTTTAACTATTTTAATATAATTTTTTTTGTAAATTTTATCCGGACACTAATAAAATTAAAATTTAAAGTAAAAAGTATAACTTGTAATTTTAATTAAATTACGCACCAAATAATAAATTAATAGAAAAAGAAAAATCTAGCATAAAGGGATAAAAACTAAATTAAATTATCAAAAAAGAAATAAATATAAAAGAAAATCAAATATATTAAAAAATAAAAAATTTGAATATTATTAAATAATAAAAAAAAAAAGAAAATGATTCACTGTCAACTTAAAAAAAATGGATAGTAGTTCGAAAAAATAACAAGAAAAAAAAATTAAGATAGGGGAAAATACTAATATTATTTGCTGCCATTAAATTTAAGATAGGGGAAAACACTAAATCATAAAAAATTTAATATTCATAACAGAAAATTATGACAATCGCTGTACCACTTGCTTGGTGCTTTGCAGGCACTACCTTTTAACTTGTCGTGACATTGTAAAGCACCAGGCAGTAGTGGCCTACCATAAAAATGTAGGCCCAAAATTTTCCATGAACCTGTTGAAATTAATTTGTCAAGACATTTTAAAATGATTCACACAAACCAATCAACTAAAGACCACCAAAAACATATGTCGACAAAGAGATCAGAATGACTAGTCAAATCTATGCATAATTGATGGGTGAAATTAGGATTATAATTTTAAAGAAGTTAAATTGA
The DNA here is from genome assembly GCA_948193065.1 of Aleurites moluccanus. NCBI lineage: Eukaryota > Viridiplantae > Streptophyta > Magnoliopsida > Malpighiales > Euphorbiaceae > Aleurites > Aleurites moluccanus. The sequence continues at coordinate 15,976 of CANXYC011310831.1, forward strand.
AAATCATAACATCATTAATTTGATGATAGTAGACCATATATATATATATATATATATATATATCTCAGATTATCTTTGAATTTGAGTGGTGGTGGCTACTATATCTTAGCAGGTGGTACCGTCCATGGCTAGGGGGTTGTTTGATTAATGCAACGTTTTTCATATATAATACTGTCTACAAGTAGCGGCCATTATGGACTTGATAATTGGATCACGACAAGTATTAACATTGTGGGCCGTTTTTAAGTATGAACCCTTGAAACATATATACGTGTATCTAAATTAGTCAAATATTACATCAATGCAAAGGGAGAAGGACAATTAAAGTTAATCAATAATTCTTAGAGAAAACATGATAAATGCCGTCGTGGACTTTTTAAAACCACATATAATAATTTTAATTCATATTTTTTATATTAAAATTTAAAATTTTTAAAATATAATATTATATATATACAAATTAATAAAATATGATCAGAATTCACACAAAGAGACCTTCAACTAATGAGTTATATATTTTAAGACATCTATCTTATTATTATTATTATGTTAACAAATTAGTTCAATATTTTTTACTATCAAATATTTGATTTTAAAAATAAATACTATAAACAAAAATTTAATCTATTTTTCACATAATGAATATGATATAACACAATACAAAAGTTGTTATTAAAAAAAAAAAGTATAATAGGTTTAAGGTACATAAATGATTATATATTAATATGTGCATATACATTTTTCTTTTATATTATTTAATTAATTAATATATGAGATAATTTTTAATTATTTATTTATTTAGGTAATTTTTTGAATTTTATTTAATATGTAAATTATGTTTTACTTCATTATTTGTATTACTATCATTTATTTGATTTTTATATGAAATTATTTGTTTGTATATATATATTAATTATATTTATTTGTATATCTAACTTGCATTATATAATTTTTATATTCATTATATATAACTTTATAATTAAATATATAAGTCATTAATATATTTATAAAATTTTATTTATTGTTATAGCAATTATTAAAAAGAGACCCGATGATAGTTTAAATGATTGTTGAATAGAAATTTTTAATGGTTGAAAGGAGATTGTTCCTATCTATATAAAATTTTAATTCCACCACTAAAATAAAAACACGAATATTGAAAAGGGAACATAATTAATTCTTAATAAAAAGTGTAAACATAATAAGTACATCACTGGAAAAATTGAAAATCTATAATTTGAAAAGTGAGTGATTAAATATATTTTAAAAATCTTAAAATGGACTTTATTTTAGTTTTGTGTAATAAATTTATTATAATGCTTAATAAATTTATATATATATCTTTTCTTAATTATATGGATGTTATAAATTGTGGGTGGGTAAGAAGTATTGTCGTTAACATATTTTAATTTATTTTTGAAAGTTTATTAGTAACTAAAAAGGGGTAAATTGATTGTTTTAAAAATTAAGCAACAATTAAAAATTAATTATAAAGAGAAAAGAAAGAAAGAATACAAAGAATTTATAGTGGTTTAGTCAAAATTTGCCTCCGTCTATTACTCAAGATTATATTTGAGTATTTTAAAAAATTTTGATTCTTTTTATATATTCAAGATCAAACTTTAGTATTTTAACTAATATTAAACTTTTATAATATGTTTTTCACTAAGAATGCTCACACAAAACTCAATAGAATTATAAATATGAGAAAGAATTAACTCTTAATTTTATACCAACTATCAGAAATTAATTATTTTTCAACAATCTTGAAGTTTAACAATTAATATTTTTTTATAATATAAAATTTAAATTTTTGCTCATAAAACTTAAATGTGTAATAGTATGAATTAATGTAAGAATAGAGGTTGTTATTCACATTAAACCTTTATACCAACCCATATTTATAGTCTTTTTCAAAATAGATCCATTTGACTTCATTTAATGAGCATTAAATGTTATCTTCAGCTTTTCAGTGTCTAGTTTTTATGTCAGAATACGAAGTGTAGTGGCTGCTATACAAAAGGAGTTGGCTTTATTGGTTTTGCACTGAAGAATTTCACAGCCGCGATTTCCTTGAAGCGGCTGTGAATTTGGTTGTGTAACGAGCGTGACCAATTTATAGCGGCTACGAATTTTATGCCTTGTTTCTCCAAAAGGTTTATGCTCCTTTGAGCTCCCTTAGTAACAGCTGCTACATACCAATAGTGGGCACTACTTCATACTCCCTTGGACCTTTCAGCTTCTGGACTTACTTAGCTTCTTAATCTCGGCTGTGATAAGTTTGTAGTGGTTATGATAGCTTTGAGTATCATAAGTAGAGGTTGCGACTTAATAAGAAGCATCTGTGACTTATTAGTAGCAGATACGACTTAAATTATAGCGGCGATGACTTTTAGCATGAAATGTCCTTAGGTCTTTGTACCCCCTAGTAGCGGCTGCTATACTTTAGTAGCGGGCACGACTTATCTTAGTCGTGGCTATGACACCTAAATAGCAGGCGTTACTTTTTCCTTCTACTCAGTCCAATGCCACTGCATCTCTTAGTCTCAGGAGCTACTCCCTTGTAGCGACTACAACTTTACTGCTATTTGCAATTTTGAAATTTTTATCTTACATATAAACAAACAAATATAATTAGATCTTAATTAATTGTTTATAACCATTAAAATGAGCATGTTAAGATACTAAAGGTTTAACAATCTCCTAATTTTTATGATAACAAATAACTATTAAGTGCAAGATAAACAGTGTGTGATCACACTTAATAGGAATCTTGTCTAAATGTACTCCTAAGTCATCAATTTATTATTTCATCAACAATATTTATGCACAACAATGAGCGACAACCATATATTCAGATTCCATGGTGAATAAATCCACTAAATTTTGCATTTTGCTAAACTAAGAAATAAGTCAATCTCCTCGGAATTGACAAGTATAAAAGGTACTCTTCCTATCTATATAACTACCAGCAAAATCCGCATCGTAATAGTCGACCAAATTAAAATGCATGTTCTCAGGATACTAAAGTCCTAAATATTATGTGCCAATCAAATATTTCAAAATTTTTTTAACCGCATGCAAATGAGACTGTCACACTCCAAAATCACTGGTCCGACGGTCCTAGGGCAAGGTTAGGTATAAAGCGACCGTACATCCGTAGAACCCTTAGCTAACATGGATCAAATATACAATACATACTAGCATTATGCTAAATATCCATATCTTATATATCTTATCCAATTGATATGATATTTTCTTTTATTCCTTACCGATCAAAAGATAATTTTAACATCAATATGGAACAAGTGAAAGTCTATAATGTCATCCATGGCAACAAAAGAATAAGCAATATCACACACATTTATGGAGCTTTTAAGAGTATACTTCACATAGATATGAATACATATATATAATTCAACTATTATCCAAAAATATTATATAAAAGAGTCTTCTTGTGGAGAAGGAAATCAAGAAGCTCTATCTTCAAGATTAACTCTCTCTCGATCTAAACTACAACCTGAAATCCACAGAAGAGTAGTGAGCTTTCAACTCAGGAAGATGCAAATAATCAAAATGATGTAAATAATCAAAATGAATAGCATATATAGAATACTTAAACAACAAATCTTGAACATGTACCAGGGTATTAGAAAGAAATCTTAACATATACATTAATATCATAAGTGCTTACAAAGGGTAATACTATCCAATCATTTCATAATACATATATGAATATCAAATCATGCTTATTTTTAAGAACATAAATGCCTATAAAGAATGACATTATCAAATAAATATAACATATAATTGATATCATATTATAACGTTTGGGTAACCTTGCTACCTTCACGAGACACATATGTTTGTGTAGGCATATGCCTAGAGTTCGTGATCCTCTCTAGGTGAAACACTGATACTATACCCTATTAGCCAGGTTTCTTCTGTGCACATTGGATCAATAAATTAACTCTCATTGGGAAAAGCGTTTTATAATGTATGTTTCGTGATATACATATCATGTATTGGTTCAACAGTAATTAAAAGTAATCAAGAGATCACAACATATGAATAACATATCATATTATGCATAACAAAGGCTTATTAATGAACTTAGTCCAAGAAAAATAACCAAGTCGTTATCAATATTCAAAGATTCTATTTAAAGAGGGTTTCAATAATTTAAACTCATAAATAACATATACATATATATGAATATAATATACTTTAGCAAAAATTATCATATGAAAAATCATACACATGAAATAAAATTCACACTTACCTCTTAGCATCAAAAAAAAGCTTTCTGATCAAGCTCAACTCTTACTCAAATCCAAAATATCTTTAATTTCTTGAGTTCTCTTCTCCTAAATAAAAATTTCCAAAATTCTAAAATTTAAGATTTTCTCAAAACAATTATATAAAATAATTTTCCATAAATTCTAACCTCCTTAGAGTCTTTATAAATAAATTATAGTATTAATTTAACTATTAATAGAGGATGAATAATAGTTATACAGAAAATCTACTATTTACAGCACTGTTCATCCAAAAATCATAAATTTTCATACTATTAAATCTAATCATAATTATTAGCCATTAATGCTCACAAAAGATCACCTACAACTTAAAAATAACTATTCTAGCTAACAAATAACTTAACTCAAGCTAAAGAGAAGATTTGAGAAAATTACCTTATTTTCTCCTCTAAAGAAATTTTAAAGAATTTGGCTTGAATTGATACTCTTATAGTCCTTAATTTATGTTTTCTAGCATTAATAAGGCTTAATTGGAGTATTAAAACCTTAGAAATGAAGAAAATGACTTATAGTTGAGAGAAATAGAAAATGAAAAAGAAGAGAGAAAAAGAAAGAAAGAAGAGGAAAAGGAAGTGAAGAAGCTACTGCCAAATAAAATCATGAGTTTACTGTTCACGCTACTGTCCACAATCACTGTTTACGTGCACTGTTCATGGTTACTGTGCACTGTTCATGGTTACTATTCACAGTTACTGTTCACATGTACTGTTTATGATTACTGTTCATGTGCACTGTTCACGACAGAAACTGAAAAATTTAATTTGGCAGTACATGCTAAACTAGCTCTATCTTGAGCTACATAAGTCTAAATACCTCGATTTTTCCTTCTACTTAAACTAGATACATGAGACTACCATATATATCCCAAATTTTTTCTTTAAAGTCTTGAATATAAATTCACAAAATTCTGCACAAATACAAACTCTGAAATTCAAATCAAAACAAACAAATCTCACTTCCAAAATAAACATTCCATAACAAATTTTATATATATTATTACAAAAATTTCAGAATATATACAAGCAAAAGAAATCTCAGGTATTACATTGTGGGGGGGGGGGGGGGGGGGGGGGGGGGGGGGGCCGCGCGGCGGGGCGCCGGGACGAGGGGGCGGGGAGTAGGTGGGGTGCGGGGGGGGGGGAG
>CANXYC011310850.1:0-11931 GCA_948193065.1 Aleurites moluccanus
CATAAGATATTTAAGCCATTTTGAGCTTATTAATGTTTTGCATGCCATATAGTATAGTATTATGGGTTCTTCGCGGTACTGGTAGCATAAGCATCACCCGTACCCTAGGACCGTCATAGCTCCTAAGTTGGGCTGTGACAGGTATCAATCAGTACAGTATTCAATATACTCAATGGCAATGCCATATGCAATATACAATCAATAATAAAGGGTTTAGCAATAAGGAAAGGCATGAAACAAAAGTTGGTTCGGTGGCCGAAAATGGTAGGTCAATTGATATGCCAACGTCGCTGGCGACAATGGCATTCAGTTGGTAGGCCTATGGCATGCAAACCAATAGGCCAATGGAAAATGAACTAGGCATTTCATCGAACACTTGGTGGGCATACAATTGCAAGCCAATAGGTTAGGTTAGGTAGCAAATTTGACTTGTCCAATTCAACAAACACAATGTCACATTGGCAAAACAAAGTATAGGTATCAAAGAAACACAATTAAACAATGGTAAAATGGATCAAATTGGCTAAGGAATATCAAAGAAAAACCAAGCAAAACATAGGCATATGAATAGTACAATAGGTTCGGCCAACTAGGGTTTTTCACCAATGGTTTCCAAACAACAATTTAATCATTTAGGCATTATAATTGATGCAATGTAAACTCACCTAATGCTCTAAATAGCCAATGCACAAGCCAAATTCACCAATTCCACCAAATAGCCCAAATTTGCTTACTTTGAAATTCAAGTTTGAGTAATCTCCAATTCTACACCAATTAATCCATCAATTAGTTATCCATTCATATCCAATTAGCCAATTCTAACATCAATTAACAAATCCTAATACTAATTCAACAATTCACATCTTACAACTTCAATTTAACCATTCAAATTAGGGGTTTCAATTAATTTGGATAAATTGGTGCAAACTAACACTAAACTCATCTAATTCAACCTAAATAACATCTAAATAATCAATCAAACTTAACAAAATAATTTCTTACCTCATGAACATCAAAGTGGCCGAAACCTTCATTCACTCTCTCCTTGATTTCCTTTGCTCCTTTCTACAAATTGAAGATGGAAATGGATAAAGCTAAGTGAGAAGTCAATTTTTCTATCAAATTTCAATGGATTTGGTTAAGAAATGATGAAGAAAAGCCAAATGGTGGTTCGGCCACCATGAAAGGAAGAAGAAGAAATGGAGCAAAAATGGCTAAGTAAGAAATTAAATAGAAAATCCAAATGGTCATTTACAACTAACTCTCCAAGGTTCCATCCATTACACTTTGATCCTTAAATCTTCTGTAATTTATTCTGACAATTCCGTCAGGATTTAGATATCAGAGTGGGGAGTGAATAGGCTTATTTTAATTTATACTTATTTATAAAAATAGTTCTGGAGTCATTCTGTAACTCCGACCGACCACTTTCCACTATTCACCTTGAATTTTCATTTATTTACAAAAATGTCGTTACTTACTTTTTCAGTGTTCCTAAATGATTTTCACTTCTTTTTTTTTACCAAAATTATAGATAAATTATGGTTATCTTTTATCCCCATATCAATTTTAGAAATTCTTCCGTTGACCGGACTACTCATTTTTCGGCAATGTTCCCAACACCGCCAGTTTCAGAAAAAGTTTCAAGTTTGCTTTCTAACTGAGTCTCTAAAATTATTTCCCACCATTTCAAGACTAATGGAATACATACTGAGAATTAATTCATGCATGATAGTTATAACTTTCTAGGGTATTATACGAAATGACTTAAATTGACCTAAACTTTGTCTGTTTATAAAATGAAACCTAAAAAGCCAATTGAGCCACCACTTGGCCCATTCTTTTAGTTTTTCTCTAAGCTTTAAAATGGTACCCCATGGTCCACCTAAATCCATTGATAGCATAGTTAACCAGAAACTACTCAAAAATTCCAAAACTGACCCGTAATGGCGATTGTCAGTTGCGGCAGCGTAATTGAGCCCCGCCGGCCATTTTTTTGACTTGACCCAAATTTGTTCTATTATTCATTATGGATATATATATATATATATATATATATATATAAATTTGTTCTATTATTCATTATGGATATATATATGATTGTTCCACAGCTATAAGAGTTCTATTTATGCTATATTTATTGTTATATGGAGACACACCCATATGATATTATAATAGGGCTACCTCGATGGTGTAGTGGGTAATTCCATCGACCGTGTGCATACTGATATTCATTGGACCCTTGCTAGGGAGGGGTGTCATATTCTCTAGCCGTAAGAACTGATCTCCCTTACGTACATTGGATTATGCGCGATTGTGCTATTACAGTGCGATTGCACTTTTCACTGGACCCAATCCTGTTATATCATATGAGAGTTGACTCGTATACTGGATACTTGTTTCACCCTTTATTTGTTATGTTATATGATTCTACAGGTCAATTGTGAGCAACCATGGTATTATGAGCATTTACTACATTTTAATATATATAGATTCACTGAATATTTTTATACTCACCCCCATAGTTGTTTATGTTTTTCAGGACTGCAGTGAGGGTCGAATTACATTAGCACCTTCTATCCTCGCCTTGGAATTTTGATACTTGTAACATGTAATACTCGAGTCTTAAAAGTATATGTAAATATTTGTACAGCATTAGAAATTCCATGGTATTGTATCCCAAGGAGTGACATTTATATGTGTGCTTGTGTTTCCATTGGTTTTGCATATAAATTATGCTATGGATGCATATAATTTGATATACAGATATGTGTTGAGTTGATATTGGAGGTTGATATGAGTATTGATGATAAAGTATATTGGAAGTGTTTATTACTATTTCTACAACGGGGTATAGTCATATTTTAGAAGAGATGCTGTAGAAATTTCAATAGAAATGTTAAGCTGTATTTGAGTTGATTATGTGAATTGTTTGCCATATCATACAGTTAATTGGGTTCTTCGTGGTACTGGTAGCTTAGGCAACACTCGTACCCTAGGACCATCGCGGCTCCCAGGTTGAGTCGTGACAAGATTTTAATCTACGAGAAATGTGAAGAAGAAGGAAAGAAAGAAGAAGAAGAAGAAGAAGAGGAGGAAGAGACGGCCACTTTCGGCGCTAATTCTGACAAAATCGTTACACCATGTAGCCTTCCATGAGGAGAGTTTATAGGCATTAATCTTGCTTAATTTCGATCACCAGGTAAGAAATAATTTCTATTCAAAGTAGCTCTCAAGACCATGTTGGTCAAAAATTTCAATTAGCCATAACTCTCTCATTTGAACTCCAAATTGAGTGATTCTTGTTCCTATGATTTTGTCTTGATCCTAGCTTTCTTTTGGTACCCAACTTGTCATCTAAAGTTTGCCGAAAAAGGAGATCAAAAAATATAACCACCGAACCTTCTATGGCAGATTCCAGCCAATTCCAATGACTCTAATTTTATTGAACTCCTCCCTTCATGAGCTTTCTAATGGCACTAATTTTTCCTCGATCAGATATCAAAGCCATACTAGAAAATTGGACACGCATAGATTTCCGACAAATTTCGAGTAAGTAGGTTTAAATTTATTCTAAAATTATTTATTAATTGTTTGGATATTATTTGGAGATAAATTTGTGAAAATGGTTATATATTTATATTGGTATTGGAGAATTTAGACAGTTAGAATTTGATAACTGTATTTATTTTGAGAGGATAAATTAAGATAAATTATTTTAGATTGTTTAGAGTTATTAAGGAAATTATTTAAAAGGTATTTATGAAAAAATATTGAGTTTGACATTGGTTATAGAATTTTCGGGCAGTAAATTATTAGTAACTGTGTTTTTATTGAATGAAAAAATTAAGATAAATTTATTATATTGATTTGAAATTTTTATGGAAATTATGTGAACGATATTTGTGGAATTTATATACTGAAAAGTTAAATTATTATGGAGTAATTTAATAAAGTAGGTAATTAAATTAAATCTATAAAAGATATTAAATTAAGATAATTATTGAAATTTGATAAATGGATTATTGAGACAAAAATATTTTTATGATGGTATTATTTTAAATATTTTAAGACAATTAGAATATGTCGAGAATTTATTTTGAGATATAGTAAATCAAAGGATAATTATTAAATTAATTATTTTATGAATTTAATTGATGACTGATATTAGCATTGAATTAATATTTTTGAGATTTTATACAGTTGATAGAATTAATTAGATGTCAATATTGACTTTCATTTGATGGAATAATGAGTAGAGTTGGATTTGGGTATTAATTAAAATGTTATAAATATGTTTGTTGAGATGGAAACCCAAGAGGGGTCAATTGATATGGTTGTGTTGGATTTTGGTCGATGGACTGATTATTAGAAGTGTTTTTTTATTTTTGTTTGAGGAGGTTATGTCCTATTTTAGGGAGAGATTCTACTAAAACTTTGATAAATTCTTGAAATTCATTTTTTATATCTCTGAGTCAGTATTTGAATATAATTATAATAATTTTCGCATTTAATTCTAGTACTTCAAATGTCTTCCATTACTGTCAGTCAAAAGGCGCTCCAAGGGAGCTAGCCAGTTTGATGGTCGTCAAATTTGTGAGTTTATATATTTTAATTTAACTCTGCATCTATACATGACATATAAGTATTGAATAAATGTGAATATATATGTATATAAGCTATCACTATTGCATTAGATTGAGAATCATGATGTATGTTTATGCCATATTATATGATGATGATGTTATGTATGTGGTCCACAGACATTTCCATCTTGGATGTTATGTATATTTATGGATGATAATGTGTAATGTGACACTTCATGTAAAGTAATAAATGACTTGCATGTTGAATTAAATTATATCAGCTCATTAAGTCGAACGCTCACCCCTTTTCATATATTTTTCAGGTTCCGGGGTGAGTTTAAAAGGTTAAGTTTTTAAGTTGAGTAATTTCTGCCTTTTATTTCTCAGGCAGAGAAGTTATTTTATTTTGTTACGTAATTATTTCATATTCATTGTATTAAATTCTTTAGAACTCCACATTATTATATTCAGTGTTAGATTTATGGTTATAAATCTGTTTGTTGTTTGTTTAGTATAAATCTGATGTTGAGAATGTTATATGGATGATGATAGCTATAAGTGATAGAAATTTGATATTTTGCTCAGCTTATGCATTACGGGTGAGCTCTTAGCCCTTACTTTGTGACAGTTACAGCTATCATATTGCAGTTTTATCTTTAAGTGGTAAGTCAGGCTTATTACGAGTTCTGAAATCCTTATATTTTTTCATTCCCTAGTGTCGGTCACATGCCCAATAAGATCGGATCGTGACATAACTTAAAGCATTGCTTGTTTATATCTTACTGAGTTGAAAACTCACTCCTTTTCTGTAAATTTCAAGTGATAGTATAGTTCGAGAGTGAACTAATTCAGAAGATAGAGTTTTTTGATTTATTCTCCACAAGAAGACTTTATGTAATTTTTTATAATTATCATTGTAATTATATATTTATGTTGTTTGAGGAACATACTTTAGCGCTCCGTAATTATATACAAAGGATGTTATTCTTTTGTTGCCTTGGTGACATTTCTTATAGCGTTTTTTTTGTTTCATATTAATATTAGATGTGTTTTTTATCGGTAGAAAATAAGAGACAACATGATATGATGAGAATGACTATGAATGGTGATAATATATTATATATATATATATATATATATATATATATATGTCTATGGTGTGTATGAGATTTAGGTTATATTGTGTTATACGGATTTATGGTGGCCTTATATCTATTTTTGTCCTAAAATCATTGCATCGGTGATTTTGAGATGTGAAAATTTCATGGGTCCGATTCTACTAATGAGTTGGCTATTTTGTAGTCTTGATTCTATCAATGGGCTGGTCATATTTTGGGCCTGATACTTTATGGGCCGGTGGGAACACAAAGTATATAAAATACATTGATAAAATTTTTAAAATCTTAAAATTGAAAGAATACGGTAAGTCAATGATATATAAAATTATATATATACTTCCACATTCCCTAACACTATCTAGACAATAATGCTGTTCTAGCATAATAGCTGGTCTATTTATAATAATCATAGCCTCTAATTTGCTGTTTGTATTGGAAGCTTTGATCATCCATAATTCCCCATTATTATAGAAAGACATTAGGGTATGCATGATTACTAATCAACTCCATATGTAAATATGCTCCCCACCCAGGCTAGACTAATTATAATATATCTGTATTTTTTCCCCTGAGATATTATGTACAATAGATATAAAACCAAATAAAAATTCAACTGTAAGATCAAAATAGAATAATCACCAACCCTTGATAATAAGTAAAAGTACAACATACCCTTGATCGTAAAAACAAAAAATAGTATTTAAATTAATTAGTATTTTTTAATTTATTTAATTAGATATGAAATAAACATTGTAACATAATTAAGAAAATATTTTTTTATTATTAGGTTATAGGAACTCGATTTTTATTCAATTTGAATCAAATGTATTAAAATATAAAATTTTAACAGTAATTTATTAGAAAATAATATAATAAAATTTTAATGAAAACACAAAAAAATATAATTTTTACTAAATTTGATAAAAATTAAATTTAAATATAAAACTCAACTAAATATAAAATTAAAGTAAACTTTTAAACTATGTTATGAATTTTATATATTAACGACAACTCTCTCTCTCCCTATATATATATTATTGGACCGAATCTTAAGAAAAATTTCTTGTGTAGACTTGTCAACATTGTTAAAATTGAATCGATATGATTAGTTTAATTGAAAATTTTAAAATCAACCAATAAATCGGTCTGATTCATGCAAAAAAAAAACTGTCTCCAAAATTTGGTCTTAAATCCAGCAACCTGACAGGATAACCGATCACTCAATTGATCCAGATAGAGTTTTTCAAGCTGGCCAAATCAATTATAAAAAAAATTTACTATTTGACCCACTAGGTCAAATAATTTTTTTTATTATTATTATTTGCCCAGGTGTAAAGATGATTCATTTAATCTATGGAACTGGGACAATTTATTGGATGTAGGATTTTTCTCATTTTAATAAATTATAAATTTATTTTTAAAATATTTATACTATCATATTTATCATATTATGATTTAAAATGTTGTCATAATTTTATTTTTAATTTTATTTATATATATATTATATTTATTTTGAGTATCTAAATGTCTAGTCGATGCGGATAGAGATTTATTATTATTATTATTATTATATAAATGAAATATATCATAATAATAATAATTAATAATGCATATTAATATATGATAATTAAATAAAAATGAATAGAAACTCATCAAATTAATATTAAATTAAATTAAGTAATTATCGGTTTAATTAAATTTATATAAAAATAAATAAATTAAAATATTTTAAACATTTTAAAAATATAAGTAAATAAAAATAAAGATAAAAATTGAATTGAGCAAAACTATATATATATATATATATATATATATATATATATATGTGTGATTTTAATTTATTTTATTTTTTATTTATGAAAATTAGATTGAATATAAAAATTAAATGAAAAAATTAACATTAAAATAATTAATATTAGTAGATTAATTTATTTTTTATATTATATAATATTAATTTAATTATTTTCGATTAATTTCAATTCAATCGGTTCAATCATAATTAAATTTTTGACTATCTAATTTTATTTTCACCGATTATTTGATGATGACAAATTTAAGAATATGACAAATATGATAATATTAATTTTTACCTTTATTTAGGGCTAGCCCTAAGCCTGTGAACATATCTAAATTTTTTTAATATATGCTACAATTTCTATGACTGATTAACATAATTAAAATTTCTAGCATATTAAATTAATAATAATATCTTAAAAATTTAAAATTAACACACCAATACTCAATACACTAATTAATTAATAGTAACATCTTAAAAGTTACTCTTTCTATTCTTTTATATATATCATTTTAGGAAGGAATAAATTTTTTTTTTATAAGTCGTTCTCATATTTCAATATTATATTTATTATTTTTTTTTTTAATTTTGTCCATAATTAAGAATTAAATTTATATTTTCAATCAGTTTTGTAATCAGTGAAGCCATACAACAAATAAGACTATATTAATCATTTTATATTAAAATTAAGACATAATAATTAATTTATTAATTTTTATATCTCCAAAACGATTTATATAAAAAAAAATAGAAAAAATATTAATTAATACTAATTAATGACTACTAGTTAATTAGTTATCACTTATTACTTAACATTTATGATTAGTTATTATTAATTAGTTAATTATTATTTAATACTTGTCGTATAATTTTGAGTTCATAAATTAAATATGGATAATTTATTTTTAAACTCAATTTATAATATTATAATTTCGATAAACACATTATTTGAATCAAATATATTTTTAATTATTATAAAAAAAATAATAAATGTATTCAATAAAATAACATAATTACTGTAAATTATAAAATATATTTAAAATTCATAAATAACAATTAATGATGTGATAATTAAATTTTAATCTAGTTAATAATTGTTTAATTTTTCAAAATTTATATAAATCCAATTTTAATTAAACATATGAGAATATAAAAATTTTAGTATTAGTTTTCTAGATAACAGTATAATAAAAATTATAAAAGAAAATCTAAAATATATAATATATACTAAATTTAATAATGATTTAAATTTAAATATAATATTCAATTAACTTCAAATTAAATATGAAACTTTATTATAAGTAACTTAAAATATAAATATGTTATTTGATAATTAAATTAAGACTTTTAGATTTTAAAGGTATGATGAAGTTTTATTTTAAAATTTAGCATAATATTTTTTTAATATATATATAAAACATGTTGAATTAGGCAAATGGAGGTAGGGGTGAAAATTAAACCGATTGAATTGATTAAACTAAATCAAATCAAAATCAATAATTTTACAATATATTTGATTTGATTTGATTTGAAAAATAAAATAAATAAGAAATTTAATTTAATTACAGTTTGAGTATTTTTTTTCAAATCAAATATATATAATTTAATTACAATTTGAGTATTTTTTTTCAAATCAAATATATATATATATATATATATATATTAAACCTAATATTAATTTAAAATTTAAAAAAAAATCATTCATAAAAATTAATTATAAAAAAAATAAAAAAATTAAATTTTTAAGAAAAATACAAATTTGGGATGTGTTAAGTAATGAAATAGATAAAAAAATATTTTTATTTTAAAATTAATAAATTTAAAATATTTAAATAGAATTAAATTAAATTAAACAAATAATTTAACTATAATAATTATTTAATTTAATTTAAAAATTTTATAATAAAAAAATTAATTTAACTTAATAACAATTTTTTAAACTCGTCAAATCCAACAAATATCATTCGAATAAAACTATGGTCCAGCCTGACTTTTTTTTCACCGTACGAGTCTTTCAACTCATGAGTGGGTACTACGATAGTTTTAATAATAAATATATTTTAATATTAATTTTATATAAAAAAAATTATTTAATAAAATTAATTATTCTCTCTTCCATAAATAATATTTCATATTTTTTTAGATGTTAAAAAACATTCCACTTTTTCTTTCAAGTTAAATCTATTATTGCTTTTCTAAATAGACATTTTAATATTCTTATAATTAATCGCATTATTTTAAAATAATTAATGTTATAAATTTTTAATTTTTTGCATGAAAATAAAAATGAATTATAATTGGTAGATTTTTTTTTAGTTAAATAATTCGGTATTCAATCGCTATCGACTAATTCATATTCGAACCGTAAAGATTTTTCGAGGATTTTAACTCTTTCATTTTGGATATATTAAATAACCCTTATATATGTTCTAATATAAGTCTTAATAGATAATGGATCTTTGTAGTGGGTTTAATGGGTAAGAGCCCATTAACTGATTTAATCTTAGTGTAATCCTATATATGCTAGCTAGAAGCAATATGTTAGGTATTTCAAATTAAACACCTAGGATGTAATGCTTCAAACAATCACATATTACTTAACCTAAAATCCTAACAATTTTAAAACATTATTTTTGTTTGATTTTGGATTTAAGTTTTTGAAAGTTTTCTAATTTTGATTTCAAGTATTCAAATTTCTTGTTCTAATTTGAATTCAAATTTGTTGTTCTTAATTCAAGTTTTAGTTTGATTTTTAAAAAAAAATCCATTGAAGCCCAGCAACGGAGATCGATGAAGCAGAAGATTTGAAACTAGTTCGATTCAACTATTGGTTTGATTCAATTATCAGTTTGATTCAATTATTAGTTCGATTCAATCATCAGTTTGATTCTATCATCAGTTCAGTTCAAATCATTGGTTCAATTCAATTATTGGTTCGATTCAATTGGTTTGATTCAGGTGTACTTGTTCCAACTTTTCTTCTATATAATTTTTGCTATTTAATTGTCTATTTAAATATATAGAAGAATGGATAAACGTATTTCGATTGAGATGGTCAAACTGAAAATCTTTAGTGGATCTGAATTTAATTCCTGGAAACGAAAGACTCAATTTGGACTGAAATATGAAAATATATTTTATACTGTTTTGAGTACCTTTACTGATACGATAGAGGACGTTAATGAATATCAATAGAACAAGGATGATGACTTCTGTAAGGGCTATTTATTGAATTGTCTTTCTTTTCGGTTGACAGAAGTTTTAAGAAAATACATCACTGCTAAAGAAATCTGGAATAATTAAGATACTCAATTTAAAAAGGAGGAGGAATTGTCTAAAACGCACCTAGTTGACAAATTCATGGATTTCAAATTTAATAAAAATATGAAAATCACTCCTCAAGTAACTGATCTAGAAAATTTGAGATCTAAATTAAATAATGAAAAGATCATCATCTATGATGCCTTCTTAGTTGAGGCAACAATTTACAAACTACTTTCTGTATGACACACTTTTAAAACTGAAATGTATAGAAAAAAGGTGTAAGTGGGACTAGATGATCTCAAACGATTCATCAGAATCGAAGACGAGAATAGAGCTAGAAATAACTTGGAAATGGTCAGACAATAGCAGTCGGCTGCTAACATAATCACACATTCCAAGAAATTTTCTGTTCGGA
The DNA here is from genome assembly GCA_948193065.1 of Aleurites moluccanus. Taxonomy (NCBI): domain Eukaryota; kingdom Viridiplantae; phylum Streptophyta; class Magnoliopsida; order Malpighiales; family Euphorbiaceae; genus Aleurites; species Aleurites moluccanus. The sequence continues at coordinate 11,179 of CANXYC011310850.1, forward strand.
TTTAAGCCGTTAGGCGCAGCGGAAAGCAAAAAAAAAATCACAATCCAAGATCTCTATATTGATCAAAATCAAAGATTAGATTAAAGATTCAAAATCTTTTACCTTTGTGTTTAAAAATCTTTCTTCACTTGATCACCAAGAAAGGGTTGTAGCAAACCACTACCTTTCCACGAGACGAGAAAAGCTCGACTAGTAATCCACGCGAAGATCAAACAACAAGCCTTTTTGGAAAGAGAAGCCAAAAACCCTTATGTGCAAGTCAAGGGTGTTTCGGCTTGATGGAGAATACAAGGAGTTGGCCGAATTCTTTTGGTGTTTCATCTCAAGGTGTTTCGGGCAAAGGGATGTATTATAACTTCTTATTCACTTAATTATGATCTCATCATATTTATAAGTTTCTTGACCAACTAGATTTTAATCTAACAGCTTAGATTAAAACAATAGGTTTAATGATAATAATGCCATTAATGAAAAAGTCAAAAACACTCTTTTGACTGACTTTAGACCTATTGATCATATTTTAAATATAACCTTATGGTCCTAAATTAATTAAATACATCATATGCAAATAATTAAATTATATAATTAATTTAATCACATTAAATTATTACAAAATCTCCATAATTAAATATATGAATTAAATCTCATTTAATCATAATTTAATTTCCTCTTTCACTTATTATTTGAAACACTTCTATGCGTGTGACCTAATAGGTTCCCTAATTATATGGCAACTCAAGTCCTTAATTATTT
>CANXYC011310865.1:0-24246 GCA_948193065.1 Aleurites moluccanus
CTCCAAATTCCTTGCTCCAATCAACAATCTATGGATGGAAATGGATAGAGCTAGATGAGAGCTTGATTTTGCTATCAAATTTCATTCAATTTGGTGAAGAAATGAAGAAGTTATGAAGAAAAGAAATTGGAAAGGAAGAAAATGGTTATGGAAGAACAAAAATGGAGAAGAAAGAGATGCTGAAATTCCCGTGGAAATGGTGCTCAAATAAGACAAAATTGATTGCCAAATTACAACTTAATCCCTCAAGTTTTAATATTTGCATTTCGGTCCTTAAATCTTCTGAAATTTATTCCGAAAGTTCTGTTAAGATTTTGATACCAGTGTAAAAAGAAAATATGCTTATTTTAATTTATCCTTAACTATAAAAATAGTTCTGGTGTTATTCTGTAACTCCGACTGACCCATTTCCACAATTCACCTTGAATTACCCTTTATTTACCAAAATGCCATTCTTTACTTTTCAGTGTTCCTAAATGATTTTCACTTCTTTCTTTTTATCAAAATTACATATAAATTATGGTTATATTTTATCCCTAAGCCAAACTCAGAAATTCTTTTGTTGACCGGACTGCTAATTTCTCGGCAGTGTCCCGACACCGCCAGATTCTGGAAAAGTTTCAAATTTGCTTTCTAACTGTGTTCCTAAAACTATTTCCCATCAATTCAAGACTAATGGACTACATACTGAGAAAAATTTCATGCATATATGTTATGGCTTTCTAGGGTATTACACATGGTTGGCAGGAGACCCTTGATCCGAGATATGAGGGATTTAGCAAATATGGGTGTGGAGTTAGATTTAGGATCCCAGGATCGTAACTAGGCTCTGATAGCCCGATTTAGGGTGAAGTCACTATTGCTTGATGATATTAAAGTGGCTCAGGATAGGGATCCGTATCTACTGAAGCCTAAGGGAGAGGTATATAATGGAAAAATGACAGAGTTTACATTGGAGGATGGTGTACTGAAGTGTGGAAAACGTATTTGTGTACCTGATATGGATGGGCTATGGGATTGGATTATGAGAGAGGCTCACTATTTAGCATATAGTGTATATCCAGGGATTACCAAGACGTACCATGATCTGAGGAATGTGTATTGGTGGCCTGGTATGAAGGGAGATGTAGCACTATTTGTCTCCAAATGCTTAGCCTATCAACAGGTTAAGTTTGAGCATCAGAAGCCATCAGGGTTACTTCTGGAGATTGAGTTGCCAGAGTGGAAATGGGAGCAAGTTGCCATGGATTTTGTGGTTGGTCTACCGAGGACTACGAGGGGTTATGACTCGATATGGGTGATTGTAGACTAGTTGATGAAATCTTCTCATTTTTTGGAGGTTAAGACCAGCTACACTGCAGCTAAGTATGCACAGTTGTATGTGGATAAGATTGTGCGACTTTATGGAGTTTCGTTGATGATTATCTCAGATAGAGGCACACAGTTCACCTCCCAGTTTTGGTAAAAATTTCAGGAGGCCATGGGTACTCAGTTATGGTTCAGTACTGCTTTCCACCCGCAGACTGATGGGCAGTCAAAGACGACAATCCAAACTTTGGAAGATATGATTTGGTTGTGTGTTCTAGATTTCAAAGGTAACTGGGATCAACATCTGCCATTGATAGAGTTCTCTTATAACAACAGTTATCACTCTTCTATTGGTATGGCTCCATTTGAAGCACTATATGATAAGAAGTGTAGATCTCCAGTGTGTTGGGTGGAACCAGGAGAGAAGCAGCTAGAGGGGCCAGAGTTGATCAGAGAAATGATGGAAAAGGTTCCTATGATTAGAGATCGGATGAAGACTACTTTCAGTAGGCAGAAGAGCTATACCGATCCAAAGAGGAAAGATGTACACTTTGCAGTTAGTGACCATATCTTTCTTAAGATCTCACCGATGAAAGGTATTATGAGATTTGGAAAGAAGGGAAAGCTGTCACCAAGGTTTATAGGTCCATTCGAGATTCTTGAGAAGATAGGTAATGTGTCTTATAGATTGGCTCTTCCACCTCATTTGAGCCATGTACATCCTGTGTTTCATATCTTGATGCTGCGAAAATTTGTGTCTGATCCATCACACATATTGAAGGTACAAGATATGGGACTGAATGAGGACTTGTTGTATGAGGAGTTTCCAGTAGAGATAGTTGATCGACAAGTCAGACAATTGCGAAATAAGGAGATTCCTATGGTAAAATTGCTCTGGAGAAATCAATCAATGGAGGAGAGCACTTGGGAGACTGAGTAGGAGATGAGAGATATATATCCAATCCTGTTCCAGCTATGAGGTATGCATTTTATTTAAATTCGAGGATGAATTTATTTTAAGGGGGGTTATATATAATACCCTAGGTAATCCTAACTTATATGTATGAATTAATCCTCAATATATATTTAAAAGCGTTGAAATGATGAAAAATAATTTTAGAGACACAGTTCAAAAGCGAATGAAATACTTTTCCAAAAATCGGCGGTGTCAGGAACATTGCAGAAAAATTAGTTGTCCGGTTAATATAACAATTTCTGATTTTGACTAGAGGGTAAAAGATGACATAAATGCATGTGTAATTTTGGTAAAAAGAAAGAAGTGAAAAACCTTTAGGAATACTAAAAAAGTAACCAATGGCAAAACCGTGAATAAATGACTTTAAGGTGAATAGTGAAAATTGGTCCATCTGAGTTTCAGAATGACTCTGAAACTATTTTATAAATAAGTATTAATTAAAATAAGCCTTTTGGTTCCCCACTTTGAAATCCAAATCTTAACAGAATTATCAGAATAAATTACAGAAAAAGTTGGGGTCAAAGTATAATTACTTAAAAGATTAAGGACTGAAATGTAATTTTTCATTTTTGCTTAATATATAAGCAACACTTCGAATAATTTTTGCCATCTTCTTCCTTCTCCATTCAAGTGGCTGAACCAATCTCCACTTCTTCTTCCTCCATTTTCTTCATTTCCAACCAAATTTCTTAAGAAAAAGTTAAAGAAAACCTAACTTCAAGCTTTGTTCTTCCATTCTGCTTACTTATTTTGCTTGGAAGTTTAAAGGAAACCAAGGAATAATTAAAGGAAGGTTTCGGCTAGGACACCCAATTGAGGTAACCAATTAATTTTTTTGATTTTATGGTTCATTTAGATGATTTAGAGGTTGATTAGAATGGGTTTGGTGGTTAATTACAACAATTGATGCATTTGAACCATTTTCCCTAAAATCCGAACCCTAACCTAAGTTCTTTGCTTTGGCTATTTGAATTAGTGTTAGATTATGTTAATTAAGCTTAGAATATGTTAATTGGAGGCTAATGGATAATGATTTTGTGGTTATTTTGGTGTAGAAAACAAAGATTGCACAAGTTGCCATATTTGCCTCCTTTAAAGCTTTTGGGTGGAAATCAATTTTCCAAAGCAATTGGAAGCCTTAGGTGAGTTCTATATGCATCATTTAATATGCCTAATACCTTAGAATTGAAATTGGAAACCATATGAAAATGCCCCACTTTGGCCAAACCATATTTACTATTTATTGCCCTTGGTTTTGTTTGATTTTTCTTAGAAATTCCTATGCCATTTTGATCCTTTTGATGTTGTTTAATATTGTATATTTGTTGCCTATTGTGTTGCCTACAATGTGAACTTGTTGTTGGTTAAATTGGGTTTGCCAATTTTGTACCAAATCCTAACTTAATGGCTTGCCCTTTTGTGCCCACCATGTGTTTGATGAATTGCCTAGTTGTAATTCCATAGGCCTATCACATTTTTCCTCCATAGGCCTACCATTTGAATGCCATCGTCGCCAGCGATATTGACATGCCAATTGGCATACCGATTTCCTTTGCCGAGCCAACCTTTGTTCCATACCTTTGTTGTTTACCAAACCAATTATTATTTAATGTATATCATATATTGCAATGTCATTAATTGAATTGCTACTTGAATTGAGCGATATTATGATTATTGATATCGGTAATACCATTGTTGCATAATGGTATCCATTTATATGTTTCATTCTTATATTAGCCTAATGGCTTGACAGAGGTAATGCTCTGACAGGGTAGTGGGTAAATACTGTCGGCGATATACACATTGTATTATTGATGCCCTAACTGGGAAAGGTTATAGTCCTGGTCATAAGACCTGATAAATTTTATGCTTATTGATACTGATATTACTGGAGACTGTATGTTCGCATATATTCCATACTGATACTACTGGAGACTGTATGTTTACATATAGTTCATCCCTTTATCTGTCTTTCCATATGATACCGAACCTATGATATACTTATTAACTATTCTGTCACCATCTATTATTGATTTTGTAAACTGTTCATATTGACCTATTGATATCATTGTTCCATCTGTTACCATTATATTTATTGGCGATGCATATAGATTCGCTGAGTATCTTATATACTCACCCTTTTCTCTATTTAACCATTTTAGGAGAGGAGTAGATTGCAGAATCTTATCTTCAGACATCTGAGGATTTCTGCTTATTGTCAATTAATGTAAATATTATATATTCTGTATTTTAGTGTTCATGTTCTAGCTACTCCATAGGATATGTATGGGTTAGTTAGAATATGAACATGTATCTGTATATATATATATATATATATGATGATGATGTTTTACAGTATATGATAATAATATGATATGTGATGATGATTATACAGCTAACTGTATTAGATTAATGAAAGAATTATAGAATGGCAGAATGACTGATAATTAAGTAAAATGAATAATTTAGTGATGGTTATAGAATATGTATGTGATAATGGGTTCTACAGGTGCCGATGGCCATTGGCATCTACCACATCCTAGGACCGTCACGATCCGAAAATAAGTCGTGACATTTACCAAGTGAGAAATGGAAGGAAATGGAAGAATCAAGGTTGATATTTAGGTTTTCCATAGTTTTTCTCTTGAAAATTGGTTGGAAAAATGAAGAATGGAGGAAGAAGAAAAGGGAATGGTTCAGCCAAAGCAACAAAGAAGAAGAAGATGGAGAAATTTTCTAAGGCATTGCTTATATATGAAGTTAATAATGGCAAATTACCTATTGGTCCTTAAACTTCCAAGTAATCATACTTTGAACCCAACTTCTTCTGTAATTTATTCTGACAATTCTGTTGAGAATTAAATTTCAAAGTGGGGATTAAAAAGGCTTATTTTAATTTATACTTATTTATAAAAAAATAGTTTCAGAGTCATTCTGAAACCCAGATAGACTAATTTTCACTATTCACCTTGAAGTTTCATTTATTTACGGTTTTGCCATTAGTTACTTTTTCAGTGTTCCTAAATATTTTTCACTTCTTTCTTTTTATCAAAATTACACATGCATTTATGTGATCTTTTATCCCCTAGTCATAATTAGAAATTCATCTGTTGACCAGACTGCTAATTTCTCGGCAGTATTCCCAACACCGACGATTTTTAGAAAAGTAATTCACTCGCTTTCTAACTGTGTCTCTAAAATTATTTCACATCATTTCAATACTTTTAAAGCCCATACTAAGAATTAAATCATGCATATAAGTTATGACTTCCTAGGGTATTACATTCTACCCGCTTTAAATAAATTTGTCCTCAAATTTAAATTAAATACGTACCTTATTAATGAAATAGGAATGGGTATTTGTCCTTCATCTCTTGTTCACTCTCCCAAGTGTACTCTTCCATCGACTGGTTTCTCCAGAGCACTTTTACTATAGGAATCTCCTTATTTCGCAACTGTCTGACTTGTGGGTCAACTATCTCCAGTGGAAGCTCTTTATATGACAAGTCCTCATTAAGTCCCACATCTTGTACCTCCAATATGTGTGATGGATCAGACACATATTTTCGCAGCATCAATATGTGGAAAATCGGATGAACATGGCTCATATTAAGTGGAAGAGCCAATCTATAGGCTACATTACCTATCTTCTCAAGAATCTCGAATGGACCTATAAACCTTAGTGACAGCGTTCCCTTCTTCCCAAATCACATAATACCTCTCATCGGTGAGATCTTCAGGAATACATGGTCACCAATTGCAAAATGTACATTATTTTGCTTCGTATCAGCATAGCTCTTCTGCCTACTGAAAGCAGTCTTCATCCGATCTCTAATCATAAGCACCTTTTCCATCGTTTCTCTGATCAACTCTGTCCCCTTTTGCTGCTTTTCTCCTGGTTCCACCCAACATACTAGCGATCTATACTTTCTACCATATAGTGCCTCAAATGGAGCCATACCAATAGAAGAGTGATAACTGTTGTTGTATGAGATCTCGATCAATGGCAGATATTGATACCAGTTATCTTTGAAATCCAGAACACATAATTGAAGCATATCTTCCAAAGTTTGGATTGTCCTCTCCGACTGCCCATCAGTCTGCAGATGGAACGCAATACTGAACCGTAACTGAGTACCCATAGCATCTTGAAATTTCTACCAAAACCGGGAGGTGAACTGTGTACCTCTATCTGAGATGATCATCAAAGGAACTCCATGAAGTCGCACAATCTTATCCACATACAATTGTGCATACTAAGCTGCAGTATAGCTGGTCTTAACCTCTAAGAAATGGGCAGATTTCATCAACAGGTCTACAATAACCCATATGGAATCATTACCCCTCGTAGTCTTCGGTAGACCAACTACAAAACCCATGGTAACCTGTTCCCATTTAAACTCTGGCAACTCAATCTCCTAAAGTGACCCTAATGGCTTCTGATGCTCAAACATTACCTGCTGACAGGCTAAGCATTTAGAAACAAACTGAGCCACATTTCTCTTCATACCAGGCCACCAATACACATCCTTCAGATCATGGTACGTCTTGGTAATTCCTGGATGTATACTGTATGAAGAATAATGAGCCTCTCTCATAATCCTATCCCGTAGGCCATCAATATCAGGTACACATATCCGTTTCCCACACTTCAGTACATCACCATCCATTGTAAACTCTATCATCTTACCATTCTCTACCTCTCCCTTAAGTTTCAGAAGATACGAATCCCTATTTTGGGCCACTTTAATATCATCAATCAACAATAACTTCACTCAAAATTGGCTATCAGAGACTGGTTACGATCCTATGATCCCAAATCCAACTCCATTTCTATATCCACTAACTCCTTCATCTCTCGGATCAAGGGTCTCCTGCCAACCATGATATGAGCTAGACTACCCATAGACTTCCAGCTTAATGCATCAACTACCACATTGGCTTTACCCAGGTGATAAAGGATTTCACAGTCATAATCCTTAAGCAACTCTACCCATCTGCGATGCCGAAGATTCAGATCTTTCTGCTGAAATATATACTGTAAACTTTTATAATCGGTATATATCTCACATTTAGACCCATACAGATAATGCCTCCAAATATTCAATGCAAATATCACAAGTGCCATCTCCAAATCATGTGTCAGATAATTTGCTTCATGCTTCTTTAATTACCGAAAAGCATAAGTAATTACTCTCTGATTCTGCATCATTACACACCCCAATCCGACTCGTGAAGCATCACAATACACAGTAAATTTCTCTCCTTCTACTGGCAATGCTAACACTGGAGCACTTGTGAGGCATGACTTTAAAGTCTAGAAACTGCGCTCACACTCATCAGTCCATAAATAACGCTCCTGTTTTCGAGTCAGCTTAGGCAATGGAGCTGCAATTCTGGAAAATCCTATACAAACCTCCTATAATACCCTGCCATACCCAAAAAACTGTGAACTTCAGAAACACTGGTAAGCTGGGCCCCAATGCTTCAACTTTCTGAGGATCCACCCTTATACCATCTTTACAGACCACATGCCTAAGGAAATACACTTCGGTTAGTCATAACTGACATTTAGATAGCTTAGCATACAGCTGATGCTCCCGAAGTGTCTGCAATACAATCCTCAAGTGCTCTGCATGCTCCTCCTCACTCCTAGAATAGATAAGTATGTCATCAATGAATACTATGACAAACTTATCCAAGAATGGCTTGAACACCCTGTTCATCAAATCCATGAAAGCAGTCGGAGCATTGGTTAACCTGAATGGCAACACCAAGAACTCATAATGCCCATATCGAGTCCTGAAAGCAGTCTTAGGTACATCACCCTTCTTAAACTTCAACTGGTGATACCCAGATCTCAGATCTATCTTTGAGAAATGATTGGCACCCTATAACTGATCAAACAGGTCATCTATATGTGGCAATAGATATTTATTCTTCACTGTCACCTTATTCAGCTGTCTGTAATCAATACACATTCTCAAGGAGCCAGCCTTATTCTTTACAAATAATATTGGAGCACCCCAAGGAGAACTACTTGGTCTAATGAATCCTCTATCCAATAACTCCTGCAACTGTACCTTCAATTCTTTTAGTTCAGCTGGTGCCATTCTGTAAGGAGGAATGAATATAGGATCAGTGCCTGAGTATACCTCAATCTCCCTATCTGGGAGCAATCTTGGTAACTCTTCAGGAAACACATCAAGAAACTCCTGAAGTACAGGTATCTGATCAAGCTCCACAAAAGATTTATGCATATCTGTCACATGACACAAAAAGGCTGAACAACCTTTCCCTATCATCCTTCTAGCCTAGATAGCATAAACAAGATTAACCCTGAACTCTCGTCTATCACGCAGAAACTCAAACTCTGGATGCCTTCAAGCTGAAACTTAACTTTCTTCTCATAACAATTAATGACTGCACGGTGTGTCGTGAGCCAATCCATACCCAAAATAACATCTAGCGATAGTTCCATCAAATCAGCACGCAATATGTTGTCATCAATTTCAATCACACAGTCAGGATAGTAATAGTCCACATCATTACTCTCACCCATTGGGGTAGGAATCACTGAAGGCACATGCAACAATTTCCTTTTCTTGTTCAATTTAGGTACAAAATGAGGTGACACAAAGGAATGAGTAGCACTAGAATCAAATAAGGCATCAACAATCTCATTATGATCAAGATAGTACCTGTAACCACATTGTCTGATCTCTGTGTCTCTTGGGTATTAACTGCAAAGACTCACTCCTAGCCTCTGCTCGCTGGGACCTAACTACTGTTAGGAGCTTGTCCTCATCTGCCTCTGCCTCTATCGGAAGCCTCTCTGACTACATTCTGACTCATCTGTACATTCGGCTGAGAAACTAAAGCAGATAGCTACTGCTCACCCCGCATAGGACATCTGCTAACATAGTGACCATGCTGCCCACATCTCAGGCAGGCACCAGACTGATGCCAGCACTCCCCTCCATGCCTCCATCTATAAAAACCACAAACAGGCACATTGTAATACCCTATACAAATGCATAACAGGTTTTAGAGAATAAAGTTTTCATTATATAGATTAAAATCATCAAAATGACCAATAATAATTTTAGAAACTCAGTTAGAGCAAAAACTAAATTTTTTTTCGAAAATCGTCGGTACCGATATCGCTGCTGTAAAAATAGCAGAACGGTCGACGAATGAATTTTTAAATTTGGATTGAGGGTTAATGATAAGGTATATTTATGTGTGAATACAGTAAAATGAAATATGAGAAAATATTAAAGAACACTGCTAAAACGAGTAAAAGGGTACTTTCGGTGAATAGTAAAAATTCGACAGTCCGAGTTTCAGAACGACTCTGAAACTATTTTTATTAATTAATATTAATAAAAATATGTTGTTTAAACATTCACTTTGAATTCTAATTCCTGAAGAAATTGTCAAAATAATTTACCAAGCGAAAAATGACCAAAAGCAAATTTCAAAAAATTGGAGGACCAAAAGTGTAATTTGCCAATTTTGTCTTACTATATAAAGGTGACTTAGAAATTTTTGACTCAAATTTCTGCCACTTCTTCTCCTTTTGCTGTGACCCATTTCTTCTTCTTCCAATTGATTTTCCTTGATGATTTTGTGAAGGAAAAGTGTTATAAATCATAAAGTAAATCCATACAAACACTTATCTACCAAAATCAACTATAAAAATTCAAGAAAAATTGAAAAACAATCAAGGGGAAATTTTGGCCATTTTGGAAAATTTTGGTAAATTGTTTGTTTGATTTTATGGTTTAATTAGGTTGTTTAGATGTTGTTAGGATTGGGTAAATGGTTTAATTGCATCAATTGATGCATTAAACAATTTTCCCCAATTTTCAAACCCTAAAGTGAAGTTGTAAGATTGAAATTTGAGTATATGAATTAGGATGTGTAAATTGGCTATAGAATAAGCTAATTGGGTATTACTTAGTATTTAATTGATGTTCGTATTGTTGTAGAAAATTCAATCGGAGAAAATCGTCGATTTTGGCTTATAACGAGAATTTGAGGAATTTGGGTAGCAAAGCTATTTTGATAGGTAAATTAGAGTGTTAGATGAATCTACTGTGCATCAAATTACTTGCCTTAATTGATAAAATGAAATTTGGAATCCAATTGTGAAAATTGAGTTATGGTTGAACCTTAATTTGTGCCATTTGCCTAGTTTTGTTCATACTTTCAACTTGTTTTTCCATTGCCTATTTCATTCATTTGATGAATATTATTGAGTTGTGGTTATTGCCTATAAATTTCTTTTCACGTGCTTGTTTATTAATAATTGGGGCAATGTCAATATTACACCAAATTCATGCTGAAAATTTCGTAGGCCAACCATTTGAATGCCACCGTCACCAGCGAAAATGGCATGCCAATTGCGTCAACTTTTTGGCTGAAAATGACCAAATTATGTTTATTTCCATTTTTGGTCGTTAGACGTTTGGTCATCATATTATTTATTGTTATTGATGTTTTATTGATTTTATGCTCATTAAATTGATTCTAATGAGTTTTGATACTTGACTTGCTATCGATTCTATTGATATTATTGATTGATTGAAATTGAGCCTATTGAGCTGGAGGATGCCATTGTTGCATAATGGTATCCACTGATATGTTGTTTCTTGATATTTATCTTATTACGTCATGACAGAGCTACCGATTCGATAGGGTAGTGGGAAAATACTATCGACTTTGTACACATTATATTGATTGATACCCTGTACTAGGAAGGGATGTCCTAGTCATAAGACCTGATCCGTCTTATGTTATATATATATAAATATATAGTGATTTGTGCTTGGCACATTTTTATGCGTTTCATGGATCTATATCTGTCATTTCCATCTTGTCCATGCGATATGTACTTAATTGATGTGATTGTTTACTTACAGTCATATTTTTTGTTTGATTCTGTATTACAAACATTCTGGGCAGTTTGATCCATTATTTCATTTGCTTACTACTTATTGATATTCCATTATTTGTTATGAGTATTATATATACTCACCCTCTCACTGTTTGCCCTCTCAGATGCAGAGTAGGAGGCAAATATCCCAGCTCATTTGGCTCTCTGTGGATTCTACAGATCTTGTGTCAGTGTAATATTATGAACACTGTATTATTTTGTATGTTCATATTCTAGCTGCTCCATGTGTTTTGTATGGTATAGTTAGAGTATGAACATGTATGTATGGAATATTGGAGATTATTAATGATATGAATATGGCATTTATAAAAAGTTTCAGAATGAATGACAAAGTGACAAAATGAATAGTATTTATGTAATTGATGATGGGTATTTATGTTTCCGCTGCAATATTGTGATAGGATTGATGTCATTGATTTGTTCTATGGGTGCCGGTCACCTCGGCATCTTCCGCACCCTAGGACTTTCGTGATCTGGAAATGGATCGTGATAGAGGTGGTATCAGAGCTCTAGGTTACAAATACCAGCGTATAGGTTATAGATGAATAGTACCCGAATTACAGAGGAATATTGACTAAGTACAGAATGTAGTAGAATTAAGTATACCATGGAGCATAGGATTTCCTTTGACGTCTATTGCTGTTATCATCTGTTATATATTATTATTCTGCATTTCTGTCATATTCTGAGTAAGTTTTCATTTTTTTTTGACAGATTACAGAGATGTCCGACGATCAAGACAGAGACACCCATGAGGCAGAGGTTGCCTCTAATGAGTCTTTAGTGAGGGAGTTTTCAGTATCAGAGGGTCCATCTAGATCCCGACGGACTTCAGAGGGTACAGATAAGGGCGATGACCCCGGGAGAATGGAGATGATGAGAGGACTGATGGAGTTATGTAAAGAGATCATTGATATGAGACGGGAGCGTCAGCAGGTACCTCCACCACCCACTCTAGCAGTAGTGCCTCCACCTGTGGTACCAGAGGCAGTTTCAGTGGTACCGGCTCCTGTATAGCCAGTGGGGGCTCAAAGGGAGGTAGTTGTACAGAGAGGCCGAGGAGTGATAGAGGAGGGTGGTGTATTGATGTTTAGCTTTCTGAAGCTAAACCTACCTGAGTTTAGGGGAGACAAAGGTACTAATCCTGTAGATTTCTTAGAGGAGGTGGAGAAGGTAGTGAGGAGACTACCATGTTCTGAGTTGAGAGTTGTTAAGCTAGTTGGGTTGTTACTGAAGGGTAAGGCTTGGACCTAGTTTTCGAGGAGGATGGAGCCCAGGCTTTATGGTGAGCATCCACCTACATGGGCAAAGTTTAGATAGGGTCTTATTGATGAGTTCATTACCGAGGGGGTGAAGACCCGTAACCTTATTAGATTTGAGCAATTAGAGCAAGGAGACAGATCTATTGAGGAGTATGCGGAGGAGTTTAGCAGGCTGAGTAGATATGCTACTCATATTGTACCTACAAAGGCTTATTTGATCAGTAGGTTTCAGAAGGGTCTTCATGTTGCATTACATAATGCTTTGTTAGCTATAGAGTTTACTTTTCTGACGATAGTGATTGATAAAGCTACACAGATGGAAGCGAAGTATAAGACTAAGAAGGCAAAGAGGGACCAAAAGAGGAAAAGAGGTCCAAGATCTCACATTAGGAGGGGGGAGAGCAGCTCCCATCCTAGGCAAGCAGAGCCAGTGCCTCGATTTGAGCGGAGATCTTTAGCTAGTAGTCAGAAAAAAAGACTATAGAGTAGGGGACCGCCATCAGTTCAGTCAGCACCTGACTACTCTCAGGGTTCTTCGAGACCAGTTACATAGGCACCCAGCATTCCTATCTATGGGTTTTATGGTCGGAGACATGGAGGGGAGTGTTGGAGATAGACTGGTGTTTTTTTAAGATGTGGCCAACAGGGCCATTATGCTAACAATTATCCATTGAGGGCTGATCAACAGCCATCTGTTATGGTTGCTCAGCCAGTGGGGCTGAGAAGTCAGAGCATGGGCAAAAAGGCACCAGGCAGAGGCCGAGGCAGGGGAGGATAGGCTCCCAGTGGTAGTCAAGCTCCAGCTGGTAGGGGTCAGGGCAGAGTGATTGCAGTCAACACCCAGGAGGCCTAGAGAGCAGACAATGTGGTTACAGGTACTATATTGATTCAGAATGAGATTGCAGATGCCTTATTTGATTCGGGTGCTACTCACTCTTTTGTGTCACCACACTTTGCACCTAAATTGAATAAAGAGAGGAGATTATTAGATGTGCCTTTGATGATTGCTACTCCTATAGGTGTTAGTGTTGATGTGGATTATTATTACCTTGACCATGTGATTGAGATTGATGATAACATCTTGCGTGCTGACTTGATTATGTTGCCTGTATTAGAGCTAGATGTTATTTTGGGTATGGATTGGCTTATAAGGCACCGAGCGGTTATAGACTGTTATCGGAAGAAGGTCAGGTTTCAGCCTGAGGGGCAGCCTGAGTTTGAGTTTCATAATGAGATACAGGAGTTCAGGGTTAACCTGATTTCTGCTATTCAGGCCAGGAGGATGATTGGGAAAGGTCGTTCAGCCTATTTAGCACATGTGATAGATGTACAGAAGTCTTATGTACAGATGGATCATATATTAGTGGTTCAAGAGTTTCCTGATGTTTTTCTTGAGGAGTTGCCAAGATTGCCCCTTGATAGGGAGATTGAGTTTGAGATACAGATGCATGCAGGCACTGCTCCTATATCTATTCCACCATACAAAATGGCTCCAGCTGAACTGAAGGAATTGAAGGTGCAGTTATAGGAGCTATTAGATAGAGGGTTTATTAGACCGAGCAATTCTCCTTGGGGTGAACCGATATTGTTTGTAAGAAAGAAAATGGCTCTTTGAGGATGTGTATAAACTACAGGCAGCTGAACAAAGTGACAGTGAAGAAAAAGTATCCATTGCATCGGATAGATGACTTGTTTGATTAGCTGCAGGGTGCCAGCCATTTTTCGAAGATTGATCTGAGGTCTGGGTATCACTAGTTGAGGATTAGGCAGGGTGATGTACCTAAGGCTGCTTTCAGGACCCGCTATAGGCATTACGAGTTCTTAGTATTACCATTCGGTTTGACCAATGCACCGGCTGCTTTTATGGATCTGATGAACAGGGTGTTCAGGTCATATTTGGATAAGTTTGTCATTGTATTCATTGATACATACTTATCTATTCTAGGAGTGAGGAGGAGCATGTGGAGCATCTAAGGATTGTTTTGCAGATACTTCGGGAGCATCAGCTGTATGCTAAGCTATCTAAATGTCAGTTATGGCTAATCGAAGTGTGTTTCCTTGGGCATGTAATATGCAAGGATGGTATTATGGTGGATCCTCAAAAGATAGAAGCAGTTGCTAATTGGCCCCAGCCTACCAGTGTTATAGAGGTTCGCAGTTTTCTAGGTATGCCTGGATATTACAGGAGGTTTGTGAAGGATTTCTCTCGGATTGCAGCTCCATTGACTAGGTTGATGCAAAAACAGGAGCGTTATGTATTGACTGATGAGTGTGATCGCAGTTTTCAGATCTTGAAATACCGCCTCACCAGTGCTCCAGTATTGGCATTGCCAATGGAGAAGGAGAAATTTACGGTGTACTGTGATGCTTCTTGGATTGGTCTGGGATGTGTATTGATGTAGATTGGTAGGGTGATTGCTTACGCTTCTCGTCAGTTAAAGAAGCATGAAGCAAACTATCCGACACATGATTTGGAGATGGCAGTGGTGATATTTGCCTTAAAGATTTGGAGACACTACTTGTATGGATCGAAATATGAGATATATACTGATCATAAGAGTCTACAGTATATATTTCAGCAGAAGGATCTGAATCTTAGATAGTGCAGATGGGTGGATCTACTAAAGGATTATGACTATGAGATCCTTTATCACCCGGGTAAAACCAATGTAGTGGCTAATATTTTGAGCAGGAAATTGATGGGCAGTCTAGCTCATATTGTGATTGACAGGAGGCCATTGATCCGAGAAATGAGGGAGTTGGCAGATTTGGGAGTGGAGTTATATTTAGGTTCCCAGGATCAGAATCAAGCTCTTATGGCCCAATTTCCGGTGAAGTCACTTTTACTTGATGATATTAAAGTGGCTCAGGATAGGGATCCTTATCTACTGAAGCTCAAGAGAGAGGTACAGAGTGGGAGGATGACAGAGTTCACAATAAAGGATGGGATATTGAGATGTGAGAAGTGCATATATGTACCGGATTTTGATGGGCTACGGGATCGGATTATGAGAGAGGCTCACTACTCAGCTTATAGTGTACATCCAGGGATTTTCAAGATGTACCATGATCTGAGGGATGTTTATTGGTGGCTAGGGATGAAGAGAGATGTAGCTCAGTTTGTGTTTAAATGCTTAGCCTGTCAGCAGGTTAAGTTTGAGCATCAGAAGCCATCAGGGTTGCTTTAGGAGATAAAGTTGCCGGAGTGGAAATCAGAGCAGGTTACTATGGATTTTGTAGTGGGTCTACCGAGGACTACTAGGGGTTATGACTTCATATGGGTGATTGTAGACCTTTTGACGAAGTCTGCTCATTTTCTGGAGGTTAAGACCAGTTACATGGCAGCTTAGTATGCACAATTGTATGTGGATAAGATTGTGCAGCTTCATGGAGTTCCTTTGATGATTATCTCAGACAGGGGTATACAGTTCACTTCTCAGTTCTGGCAAAAGTTTCAGGAGGCCATGGGTACCCAGTTACGATGTAGTACTGCTTTCCATCCGCAAACTGATGGGCAATTAGATAGGACAATCCAGACTTTGGAGGACATGCTCAGATTGTGTGTTCTGGATTTCAAAGGAAATTGGGATTATCATCTACCATTGATAGAGTTCTCCTATAATAACAGTTTTCACTCTTCTATTGGTATGGTTCCATTTGAAGCACTATATGGTAGAAAATGTAGATCTCCAGTGTGTTGGATGGAGCCAGGAGAGAAGCAGCTTGAGGGGCCAGAGTTGATTGGAGAGACTATGGAAAAGGTGCCTATGATCAGAGATCGGATGAGGACTGCCTTCAGTAGGCAGAAGAGTTATGCTGTTCCAACGAGCAAGGATGTACATTTTGCAGTTGGTGATCATGTCTTCCTTAAGGTCTCACTGATGAAGGGTGTTATGAGATTTGGGAAGATGGGAAAGTTATCACCATGGTTTATAGGCCCGTTTTAGATTCTTAAGAAGATAGGAAATGTGACCTATAGATTGGCTCTTCCACCTAGTATGAGCCACGTATATCCAGTTTTCCATATCTCTAAACTGAGGAAATATGTGTCTGATCCATCACTTATATTGTAGGTTCAGGATGTGGATCTCAGTGAGGACTTGTCATATGAGGAGCTTCCAGTAGAGATCATTGATCGACAGGTCAGACAGTTATGAAATAAGGAGATCCCGATGGAGAAAGTGCTTTGGAGGAACCAGTCTATGGAGGAGTGCACATGGGAGAGTGAGCAGGAGATGAGGAGCAGATACTTATTCCTGTTCCAGCAGTAAGGTATGTATCTATTTAAATTCGAGGACGGGGGAAGAATGTAATACCCTATATAGATGTATAATAGGTTTTAGTGAATAAAGTTCTCAGTATATAAATTAAAATCATTGAAATGACCAATAATAATTTTAGAAACTCAGTTAGAGCGAAAACGAGAAAATTTTTCGAAAATCGTCGGTACCAATATCGTTGGTGTAAAAATAGTGGAACGGTCGACGGATGAATTTTTGAATTTGGATTGAGGGTTAATGATAAGATATATTCATGTGTAAATACAGTAAAAAAGAAATATGAGAAAATATTAAAGAACACTGCTAAAGCGAGTAAAAGGGTACTTTCGGTGAATAATAAAAATTCGACAGTACGAGTTTCAGAACGACTTTGAAACTATTTTTATTAATTAATATTAATAAAAATATCATGTTTAAACATTTACTTTGAATTTCAACTCCCGACGGAATTGTTGGAATAATTTACCAAGCGAAAAAAGATCAAAAGCAAATTTCAAAAAATTGGAGGACCAAAAGTGTAATTTGTCAATTTTGTCCTACTATATAAAGGTGACTTAGAAATTTTTGACTCAAATTTCTGCCACTTCTTCTCCTTTTTTCTTGACTCATTTCTTCTTCTTCCAATTGATTTTCTTTGATGATTTGTGAAGGAAAAGTGTTACAAATCATAAACTAAATCCATACAAACACTTATCTTCCAAAATCAACCATAAAAATTCAAGAAAAATTGAAGAACAATCAAGGGAAAATTTTGGCCATTTTCGAAAAATTTGGTAAGTTGTTTGTTTGATTTTATGGTTTAATTAGGTTGTTTAGATGTTGTTAGTATTGGGTAAATGGTTTAATTGCATTAATTGATGCATTAAATAATTTTTCCCAATTTTCAAACCCTAAAGTGAAGTTGTAAGATTGAAATTTGAGTATATGAATTAGGATGTGTAAATTGACTATAGAATAAATTAATTGGGTATTAATTGGTGTTTAATTGATGTTCGTATTGTTGTAGAAAATTCAATCGGAGAAAATCGCCGATTTTGGCCTATAACGAGAATTTGAGGAATTTGGGTTGCAAAGCTATTTTGCTAGGTAAATGGAGTGCTACATGAGTCTACTATGCATCAAATTACTTGCCCTAATTGATAAAATGAAATTCGGAATCCAATTGTGGAAATTGAGTTATGGTCGAACCCTAATTTGTGCCATTTGCCTAGTGTTGTTCATACTTTCGACTTGTTTTTCCATTGCTTATTTGATTCATTTGATGAATATTATTGAGTTGTGATTATTGCCTATAAATTGCTTTTCACGTGCTTGTTTATTGATAATTGGAGCAATGTCGATATTGCACCAAATTCATGCCGAAAATTTCGTAGGCCAACCATTTTAATGCCACCATCGCCAGCGACAATGGCATGCTAATTGCATCAACTTTTTGGCTGAAAATGACCAAATTATGTTTGTTTCCATTTTTTATCATTAGACCTTTGGTCATTATTTTATTTATTGTTATTGATGTTAATTGATTTTATGCTCATTAAATTGATTCTAATGAGTTATTGATACTTGACTTACTATTGATTCTACTGATATTATTGATTGATTGAAATTGAGCCTATTGAGCTGGAGGATGCCATTGTTGCATAATGGTATCCACTGATATGTTGTTTCTTGATATTTATCCTATTATGTCATGACAGAGCTACCGATTCGACAGGGTAGTGGGAAAATACTATCGACCTTGTGCACATTATATTGATTGATACCCTATACTAGGAAGGGATGTCCTAGTCATAAAACCTGATCCGTCTTATGCTATATATATATACATATATAGTGATTTGTGCTTGGCACATTTTTATGCATTTTATGGCTCTATATCTGTCATTTCCATCTTGTCCATGTGATATGTACTTCATTAATGTGATTGTTTACTTACAGTCATATTTTGTATTTGATTCTGTATTACAAACATTTTGGGCAGTTTGATCCATTATTTCATCTGCTTACTACTTATTGATATTCTATTATCTTTTATTTATTTGTCATGACCCATCCCGGTAGTCGGAACGGTCCTAGGGTATGGGTGATGCATAAGCGACCAATACCACGAAGAACCCAATGAACTATCTATATGGCATGCAACAGACAAAAATAGTTTAATTAATTTAGAAATGCTGAAGAAAATTCGACAGCACCTCCTCTATAATAGGGCTATGCCCAAAAACAAACAAACAAATAACACTTCAAATAATTCCCACAATCATTCTCAAACTACTGATCCCTCTGGATCTCCATCATCCATCTCAATATCCATATATATATTTAATCATACAACTCATCCATATATCTCAACAAACATAATATCATTAACAAGCAATATTATATATATGCAAGCTTATAATTATATCTACATGCCAAAACTTATATACAGTACCATGGAATACTAGTCTATACATTGTTTACAAAGTCTTTAGGAGTCGATATTTACATGCAAACCCAATACTTCCAAGGCAGAAGAAGATATGCCAATGGAAAGAACGCGCCTCACCGAAGACCTGAAAAATTTAAACACTAAGAGAATGAGTATAAAAATACTCAGTGAGTTCAAATGCATAAAGATGCAATAAATGCACAGTAATAATATTGATGCCATTATAACGTATAAAATATTTAATAAACTATAGCATATGAATAATAAGATAATTAACTGTTATAATAATATTATATTAACCATGTAAATAAATAAAGGTAGCACATATATGATATCACAGGATTTTGGTCACTTTTGACTTTAAAACTCGGCATTATCATAAAGTGCACTGCACTAGGGAATACAATGTCCCTCCCTAGCAGGGGTCCCATAAATATATGACTCACATAAGGATATTTTCCTTACGACTAGAGAATATAACGTCCCTCTCTAGTAGGGGTCCCTTAAACACAGTGTGCACACAGTCGATGGACTTTACCCGCTATACCATCGAAATAGCCCTGTTCTAATATCATATTAATGTACCTCCAAATAACAGTAAATATAACATATATAAAACGTATAAAGCAATAAAATAATTATATATACATATATGAGAAGTAATAGAATCAAATTAGAATTTTCCAAAAATTGGCCCGATGGGGCCCAGTTGCGCTGTCGCAACTGGCTATCAAATTACGGGTCCGTTTTGGGATTTTTAGGTAGTTTCTGGTTAACTAGGTTACCAAAAGAATTAGATGGACTATAAGGTACCGTTTCGAATCTTAGGTCGAGACTAGATGATTGGACCAGGTGGCGGCCCAATTGGCTTTCTAGGTTTCATTTTATGGCTAGTTGAAGTTAAGGTCAGTTTAAGTCGTTTCGGAAGGTCTGTTTATGGGCCAATTAGCAATTTAAGCACTTTTGGCTAACTAACTGCATTTTTATAATGTAAAAGATATAATATAACATAAATAATACAAATCTTGCAAAATTATACAAGAGAACTCACCTTAAGCACAAAATATGATTATGCCCCAAACCAAAGCTTCCGAGCCCTACTCAGCTCGACGATCCACACTCCGATCAGGAGTTTTTGACGGTTCACCTATTACCACACATAACACTCCGACAAGCTATAAATCAATACAAAACACATCAATTACACCAAAATACGTCAAATACACATAACATACAATGCATTTACTATTAAATACACCATATACTTCATACATAAATACATATTAATAACACATTTAAAAGAAAAGAAAAATCTCCCCCCAAAGGTCTCTTTAAAGGTTAGGTTCAGATTAAGCTGAGGTGTTACATTATCGATGCATATTAGGTTCACTGAGTATCATATATACTCACCCTCTCATTGTTTGTCCTCTCAGGTGCAGAGTAAGAGGCAGATATCCCAGCTCTTTTGGCTCTCTGCGGATTCTGCAGATCTTGTGTCAGTGTAATATTATAAACAGTATATTATTTTGTATGTTCATATTCTAGCCGCTCCATGGGTTTTGTATGGTATAGTTAGAGTATGAACATATATGTATGGGAATATTAGAGATTATTAATGATATGAATATGATATCTACAGAAAGTTTTAAAATGAATGACAGAGTGACAGAATGAATAGTATTTATGTGATTGATGATAGGTATTTATGTTTCTGTTGCAATACTGTGATAGGATTGATGTGATTGATTGGTTCTACAGGTGCCGGTCGCCACGGCATCTCACACACCCTAGGACCGTCACGATCTGAAAACGGGTTGTGACACACACTAGGCATCTGTGCTGCTGGTCTAGAGGAACCCTGTGAATATGTAGGTGCTAACTATACCACTGCTGGTCCCCTACTCTGAACTCTCCTCCTCTGACTACCAGGTGAAGGTTGATGATCAAATCGAGGTACTGGCTCTATCTGTCTAGGCTGACTTGGTCCCCCTTTTCTCTTCTGATCTCTCTTAGCCCTCTCTGTCTTATATTTCTCTTCCATCTATGCAGCCTTATCAATAACAATCGTCAGAGAAGTGAATTCTGTAGCCAATAATGCATTATGAATTGCAGCAAGTAGACCCCTCCTAAATCTGTTGATCAGATCAACCTCGGTAGGAACAATGTGAGTAGTATACTTACTCAGCCTAATGAACTCCTCTGCATATTCCTCTATTGATCTATCTCCCTACTCTAACTGCTCAAACTGAATAAGATTTCGGGTCTTCACTCCCTCTGTAATAAACTCATCTATCAAACCCTATCGAAACTCAGCCCATGAGGGTGGATGCTCACCATACAGCCTGGGCTCCATCCTCCTCGAAAACCAAGTCCAAGCCTTCCCCTTTAACAACAATCCCATCAGCTCTACTGCCCTAAGCTCAGAACAAGGTAGTCTCCCAACTACCTTCTTAACCTCCTCCAAAAAATCCATTGGATCACTGCCTCTGTCACCCCTAAACTCTAGTAAGTTTAGCTTTAGAAAGCTAAACATAGACACTCCACCCTCTTTAATAACTCTGTGGCCTCCCTGTATAGCAGGCTCCTCAAGAAACCCAACTTGTTGCACAGGAGCCGATGCAATTGGCACTGCCTCTGGTGCAATAGGTGGGGCCACTGCTGTAGGAACTGGTGGTGGCGGTACATTCTGATGCTCCCGCCTCAAATCTGCCAACTCTTTGCGTCATCCCCCTCATCGTCTCAACTCTCCAGGGATCATAGTGCCTCTGTGTATCCTATGTAATCCATCGAGATCTAGACAAACCCTCTAAAACTAAGAACTCTCTGACTAACAACTCATTAGAGGCTACCTCTGCCTCCTTAGTATCTCTGTCCCTATCATCGGACATCTCTATAATCTATCAGAAAAATAGGAAACATACTCAGTGTATCACAGAAACGCAGAATACTAACACATATCATACTAATACAACAAAATACGACACAGGAATTCCTATGCTTCATGGTTTACTTAATTCTACCCATTCTGTACTTAATCACTATTCCTCTATAACTCAGGTACTTTTCATTTGTAACCTAATGCTCTGGTGTCTGAAACCTAGAGCTCTGATTCAACCTCTGTCATGACCCGTTTTCGAATCATGACAATCCTAGGATACAGGAGATGCCAATGGCGACCGGCACCCGTAGAACCCAGTATCACATGCAATATCTATAACCATCAAATAATTAATTAATTTACTTAGTTACTATTCATTTTGCAATTCTGTAAACTGTCTGTAATTATGCTATTGGCTGTAATATTCATTATCACATATCTTATCAATACTCATATATCATACAACATCATACAAACATGTTCATATCTTAACTATCCCATACATACCCCATGGAGCAGCTAGATTATAAACACCAAAAATACAGTATTCAAAATAATTACATCGATAATCAAGATTGCAGGACTCTATAGAGAGTTTGAAATGGGGATTCTGCGATCTACTCAGCACCTGAAATGGGTAAACAGAGAAATTGGTGAGTATATAAGATACTCAGTGAATCTATATGCATCGCCGATAAATATAATTGGGTAACAGATGGAACAATGATATCAATAGGACAATATAAACAGTTTACAAAATCAATAACAGATGGTGACAGAATAGTCAATAAGCATATCTTAGGTTCTATATAATATGGAAAGACAGATAAAGGGCCAGTACATTATGGACTATATGTAAACATACAGTCTCCAGTAATATCAGTATTAGTAAGCAAAAGACTGATCAGGTCTTATGGCTAGGACCATAACCCTTCCTAGCTAGGGCATCAGTAAATCAATGTGCACATTGCCGATAATATGTACCCACTACCCTGTCGGAGTGGCAGCTCTATCAAGCTATATTAGGGTCAATATAAGAGTGAAATATATCAATAGACACCATTATGCAACAATGGTATCATCAATGACAATAAGCTCAATATCATTCAAATCAAGTAGCAATTGAATCAATGGCATTGTAATATACGGTATACAATTAATGATAATCGGTTTGATAAACAACAAAGGTATGGAACAAAGGTTAGTTACACAAAGAAAATCGGTAGGCCAATTGGCATGCCAATGTCTCTGGCTACAATGACATTCAAATGATAGGCCTATAGAAGAAAATGCAATAGGTCAATGGCAAAACAACTAGGCATTTAATCAAACACTTGGTGGGCAACATTGAATGGGCAATTTAGCTAGGTTTTGGTGCAAGGTTAACAAAGCCCATTCAATCAACAAGAAAGCCATAATGTCAACAACACAATAGGAAACAAGTATATGACATTAAACGCAATTAAATGGATCAAAATGGCATGGAATTCCAAAGGAAAAACAAAGCAAAAATCAAAGAGTGAATAGTGACAAGGCATTCAGCCAAAATGGGTCATCCAAGAAAGGTTTCCAATTTCAATTTCAATGCAATATAGATGTTAAATGATGCATATAGAACTCACCTAAAGCTTCCAATTGCTTTGGAAAATTGATTTCCACCAATTTCCTTCAAAAGAGGCAATATAGGCAACTTGTGTAATCTTTGTGTTCTACACTAAAATAACCACAAAATCATTATCCATTAGCCTCCAATTAACATATTCTAAGATCAAATATCATAAATTAATACTAATTCAAATAGCTAAAGCAAACAACTTCCATTAGGGTTTGGAATTTAGGGATTTCTATCCAAATGCATCAATTGATGCAATCTAACTTAAAACCCATCTAATTCAACCTTTAAATCATCTAAATAAACAATAAAACCAAACAAATCAATTGGTTACCTCTAGGTGATGAAGTGGTTGAAACCCTCACTTGATAGATTCTTGATTTCCTTTGATTTTCCAAGTGAGAAATGGATGGAAATGGATGAATCAAGGTTGATATTTAGGTTTTCTATAGTTTTTCTCCTGAAAATTAGTTGGAAAAATGAAGAAGAATGGAGGAATAAGAAAAGGGAATGGTTCGGCCAAAGCAACAAAGAAGA
>CANXYC011310893.1:0-12024 GCA_948193065.1 Aleurites moluccanus
TTTGCTAAGAAATTGCATGTGCCCTGTGAATTGCTTAAAGCTGTGTTATTTGTTTCTACTTCTTTAGAGGAAGAGATTGAAGTTTAAAACTTTTATCCTTCATGTATGGTTAGTATAGGTGGCTAGAGCTTGAGTGTAGATTTGATTGAATTGCCTGTGTTAGAATTTGATGTGATTTTGGGCATGGACTGGTTGTCCAAGCACTATGCTACCATAGATTGTAATAGGAAGAAGATAGTTTTCAAGTCAGTTTCTGGTGAGGAGTTTGAATTTCAAGGGGAAAGGAGCGAAGTACCATATAATGTGATATCGGCCTTAAGGGCGAAGAGATTGATGAAGAAAGGATGCCAAGGATATTTGGCTTATGTTCGAGATATTCAAAGGGATGTACAAGATTTGGAACGAATTCCTATTATTGATGAGTTTCCAGATGTATTTCCTGAAGAGTTACCTGGTCTGCCACCAGCTAGAGAGATAGAATTTGGTATTGAGTTGTTATCTAGCACAAATCAAATTTTTATTCCTCCACATCGTATGGCACCAGTAGAATTGAGAGAGTTGAAGACTCAATTGCAAGATTTGCTTGACAAAGGATTTATCAGGCCTAATAGTTCACCATGGGGTACACCTGTACTCTTTGTAAAGAAAAAGGATGGTTCTATGAGGTTATGTATAGATTATCGACAGCTCAATAAAGCAACTATCAGGAATAAGTATCCTTTGTCAAGAATAGATGATTTATTTGATCAGTTGCAGGGTACAAGTCATTTCTCCAAGATAGACTTGAGGTCGGGTTACCATCAATTGAGAATTCGGAGTGTAGATATATCGAAGACGGCTTTTTGGACCAGATATGGACACTATGAGTTCTTAGTGCTGCCATTTGGATTGACTAATGCACCAACTGCATTCATGGACTTGATGAATAGGGTGTTCAGGCCATTTTTGGATAAGTTTGTCATTGTGTTTATTGATGACATTCTTGTATATTCTAAGAGTGAAGAAGAGCATGAGGAACACCTTAGGATTGTGTTGCAGACTTTGAGAGAGCATCAGCTGTTTCCCAAATTTTCGAAGTGCAAATTCTAGCTTGAGAGTGTGGGCTTTCTGGGGCATATTGTGAGCAAGGATGGGATTAAAGTTGATCATAGAAAGGTGGATGCAATTCTTAGTTGGCCTAGACCTATAAATGTTTCATAAGTTAGAAGTTTCTTGGGTTTGGCAGGCTACTACAGGAGATTTGTTCAAGACTTCTCCAAGATTGCAGCTCCTTTGAGCAAGCTCACCCAGAAGCAAGTTAAATTCCTATGGTCAGATGCATGTGACAAGAGTTTCCAAAAGTTAAAGACTTGTCTCATCGCGACACCTATCGTAGCTTTGTTGTCTGGTGAAGGAGGTTATGTGGTGTATTGTGATGCATCGAGAGTAGGGCTTGGTTGTGTGCTTATGCAGCATGGTAAGGTGATAGCCTATGCTTATAGACAGTTGAGGAAGTATGAGGTGAATTATCTAACACATGATCTTGAAATGGCTGCAATTGTTTTTGCCTTGAAGATATGGAGAAAAATGTGAGGTTTTCACAGATCATAAGAGTTTGAAATATATATTTCAGCAAAAAGATCTTAATCTTAGACAAATAAGGTGGGTTGAATTGCTTAAGGATTATGACTGTGAAATCTTGTATCATCCAGGAAAAGCTAATGTTGTGGCAGATGCATTGAGCAGGAAGTCTTTGGGAAGCTTAGCTAATATTCAAGTGAGTAGAAGATCAATAGTGAGGGGAGTGTAGAGATTGCATGGTATGGGAATCAGTTTGGATTTGTCAGATTCAAGAGTGCTTTTAGCCCATTTCCAAGTCAATTCGGTCCTCATTGATCAGATTAAAGAAGCCCAAGACAAAGATCCTCAGTTGGTGAAGATTAAGAGCAATGTGGGATCAGAAAAAGCTCTAGGATTTATTGTGACTGATGGCATGTTGAGACATGGTAGCAGGTTATATGTTCCAATAGTTGATGGTTTGAGAGATATGATCCTCAAAGAAGCACATCATGCCAAGTATAATGTGCATCCAGGAGCAACAAAGATGTACCACGACATTAAGAATTCCTACTGGTGGAGTGGAATGAAAAGAGATGTCGCGGAATATATAGCTAAATGTCCAACCTATTAACAAGTCAAGTTCGAGCATCAGAAACCTTCGGGACTACTTCAAGAGTTATCGTTGCCAGAATGGAAATGGAAGAGGGTGACCATGGATTTTATAGTTGGATTGCCAAGGACTTCAAGAGGCCATGATTCAATATGGGTTATTATTGATAGATTAACCAAGTCAGCTCATTTTCTGCCAGTCAAGATGACTTATAAGGCTTCTCAGTATGCACAGATTTATATAGATGAGATTGTCAGACATCATAGAGTTCTAGTTTCGATCATCTCAGATAGAGGTACTCAGTTCACTTCGAGGTTTTGGCGGAAATTACAAGAGTGCTTGGGTACACAAGTTGATTTTAGCACGACATTCCATCCACAAACAGCTGGGCAATCAGAGAGGACCATCCAAACTCTAGAAGATCTGCTAAGGATGTGTATTCTAGACTTTGGAGGGAATTGGGATGCTCATTTGCCGTTGATAGAATTTTCCTACAACAACAGCTACCATTCCACGATTCAGATGTCTCCATATGAAGCTTTGTATGGTAGGAAATGCAGATCTCCCTTGTGTTGGGATGAGGTTGGAGAAAAGTATATCGAAGGACCATAATTGATAAGATATACATCAGAAAAGATTCCACTAATCCGAGAGAGATTAAAGACATCTTTCAGTCGCCAAAAGAGCTATGCCGACCCAAAGAGAAAAGACCTTCAGTTTTCCATTGGAGATCTAGTGTTTTTAAAGATCTCACCAATGAAAGGAGTTCTACGATTTGGCAAGAGAGGCAAGCTAACTCCACGATTTATTGGACCCTTTGAGATTTTGAGCAAGATTGGAGAGGTTTTATACAAATTAGCTTTGCCACCTAGTATGGATAGTGTGTATCCAGTATTTCACGTATCGATGCTTCGGAAATATGTTGTCGACCCTTCTCATATGCTACAAGTTCCAGCAGTGGACCTTCATCCAGATTTGACGTATGATGAAATTTCAATTATCATTGTGGACTGAATGATTAAGAGGCTAAGGAATAAAGGCATATCAATGGTTAAGGTCTAATGGAGAAATCAAGTGATGGAAGAGTGTACTTGGGAAAGTGAGCAAGACATGCAAGACAAGTACCTTTACCTATTTCAAGTTTAAGGTAAGTTATTTATAAATTCGAGGATGAATTTATCTAGGGGGAAGAATGTAATACCTGTCATATATATATATATATATAGATTTATATATATTATTGTATATTTGTTGAATTGTTTGTGGTTAGACTAATGATTTGAGGAATTCAGAATCTGTATTCAGGAAGGATTTTGTGAGGCAGATTTCAGGATTTTAAAGGAATAATTTGAAAAAAGTGTAGAACATAAAAGTTGTAGATTTATATCTTATCTTTAGATCTGTAAAATGGTTTTCTGAAATTTTGTATGTGTGAGGAGATATGCCTCCTCGATCAGAACCTGTTTGGTTCACGATTTTCTGTAGGAAATATGAGAATATTTATTTTTCTGGGAATGTTTGAGGCTGAATGAGCCAAAAGTGTAAACATGAGAAATGTTCCTTTATGTGTTATATTATTGACTGTAAAATTTCAGGGGAATTGGATAAGTATAGCTCAGTTGAGATTGAAATTAATCAGACCTATTCGGATGATTTTGGGCAGTTAAGTCAGGGTGAAATTTAGAAATTCACCATAGTTTGTGTAGATCTCCTTTTGATTTGAATTTTGGATATGTTGGACCCTTAAGTGTATATTTTAAGTGACAAAAAGAATCAGGGAGTTCAAATGTTTATAGCTCATTTGCAAGATGGTTTAATATGAGTTGGCGAAGAAGGTTTTCCAGCTCGACAGATATTGGTAGTGCGAGCTGGCTTCTCGATTTTGAGATGATTAGAGGCAGGAGGCAATTGGCGAAGAGGAGAATTAGCAAAGTGGGATTGCCAAGGCATCAATTGGTGAAGTGGTATTGCCGAAGCGGCAATTGGCAAAGAGGAAAATTGGCAAAGTGGGATTGTCGAGGCGGTAATTGGAGAAGAGGAGAATTGGAGAAGTGGGATTGCCAAGGCGGCAATTGGCGAAGAGGAGAATTGGCAAAGTGGGATTGCCAAGGTGTGGTGAAGTGGGATTATCGAGGTGGCAATTAGCGAAGTGGCATTGCCGGAGCGGATTGGCGAGGCGAGTTGGCGAAGCGGAATTGAGAGACAGTAGCCTATTTAACCAGATATCCAGTAGCCATTTTCACGATTTTCTTCTTCTCTCTTTTCTCCGTTCTTCTTTATTTCTTCTCCTATCGCTCAAATCTGTCCCATTTGATTCCTAATGCATTAATACTCAAAATTAATGCATTAGATCATTAAATTAGAGCATTCTAATGCTATGTTTCTTATTTTCAAGTCAGATTCTTCAAGAACTCAGTTTTGGGGAAAATAATGTAATTTTCTTCGAATTTCATTTCTCTTTAGATTGAGAAATTCTGGTAATTAGAATAGTTATTTATAAGTATATAGAGTTTATTATAAGTGATTAAGACTATTAATTTTGATTAATATGGAAGATATCAAAATTTATGAAATTTGATGAATAGTGACGTGAATAGTAAATACGTTTTGAATTTCAGATTTTTTTTCTTTAAGGAATAAAATAAATTGATGTTAGGAAACTATAATAGAGACTATAAGATGGTTAAATTATAAAGAGTCATATTATGTATTATTGATTAAGGAAAACCCTAATTTTAAATAGTTGGAGAAACTTCCATAGGAGAAGAGAACTCAAGAATTTGAGAAGATTATTGAATGAACAAGCTATTGAGGGAAAATACAAGGATAAATTTGTATAGAGATAAATATAAACATTGCATATGCATATTGTTTCTTTGAGATTGAATGTTCAGTCCTTCCTAATAATTATCCTTATGAATATCATGTTTTGAAATATTGTATTATGTACCTACATTATGAAATTCCCTTAAATGTTCTTAAGCAAATGAAAAATTTATTCCATGTGATTACCATATATATTGAAAATGACTTGGTCATTCTTCATTGGACCGAGTTCATATGAGACCTATTTATTAATTTGAATAAATTTATGTTATATGTTGATAGTTTTGCGATCAATATGATTCTTGTGGAATTCAAATTATATGACCCATGATATGTTTATGTATAGAACGCTTTTCCCAATGAGAGTAAATTCATTAGTTCATTGTGCACTTTGGGAACCTAGCTGATAGGATTTTTATCAGTGTTCCACCTAAAGGGGACCATGAGCTCTAGGCATATGCCTGGCCAAGCATATGTTTGCGATAAGGTCGCAAGGCTACTGATGCGCTCTGTTGTGATAAGGTAGAAAGGCTACTGATGCACTATGCAGTTCTATCATATGATTTGACAGTGCTATTTGATTGTGAGCACTTATGTTCTCTTAAGCTTAACCTTTTGATATTTCCATATTCCTGTTCCTTTGACTTGATCTATACCATGCATGTTTATATCTTACTGAGTTGAAGGCTCACTCCTCTTCTGTGGATTTCAAATAGTAGTGTAGCTCGAGAGGAAGCTAATATAGAAGACAGAGCTTCTTGATTTATTCCTCCAAGAAGACTCTATGTAATTCTTTTGAGATATCTATATTTTTTATGTTCAACAGTTTGTATTATGGTATTGTATGAAAAAGGAGTATACTCTAGAGCTCCATAGTTAGATGTTGAGGATAATATTATTTTGATGTCTGAACTGTTACAATTGGGTTGCCCTTGTTCCTTACTGATGTTGGATGTATCTTTTGATCGTTAAAGAACAAGAGGAAATTCTATAATGATATATATAAATGTAAATGCATGAATGGTGATTTCATGAATCATAGAAATGAACAATTATAATGATAACCATATATGTTGTGGATATGTATTGTGTATGAGATCCAGGATATAAGTGTTCTATGGGTTTATGGTGGCCTTAAGCCTACCCTTGCCCTAGGACCGTCGCACCACTGGAGTTGGAGTGTGACACACTTGAAACTCATAATGACCATATCGGGTCCGAAATGTAGTCTTCGACACATCCTATTTCTTATTCTTAACTCATGATACTCCGATCTAAGGTCAATTTTAGAGAAATAACAAGCACCTTACAACTGATCAAATAGGTCATCTATCCGAGTTAATGAATATTTATTCTTGATGGTCACTTTATTCAACTGTCTATAGTCAATGCACATTTGAAGTGATCCATCTCTCATCTTTATGAATTATACTGGTGCTCCCCACAGTGAGCTACTCGAAGGAATAAACCCCTTATCTAATAGTTCTTGTAACTTCCCTTTTAATTCTTTCAACTCTGAAGGAGTCATCCAATAAGAGGGTATTGATATAGGATCTATGCCCGGGTAAACATTTATTTCAAACTCTATCTCCCTTTTTGGTGGTAATCCAGATAAATCTTCAGGAAAAAATCAAGGAATTCATTAACAATCAAGATTTGATCTATCCCTTTAGGAGCTAAATTGGTATCCACCATACTCGTTAAGTATGCCATACAACCCTTTCGCAGAAGTCTTCTCACTCCAATAGCTGAGATTAATTTAGTTCTAGCATCTCATCTATCATCCTGATACACAAATCTATATTACTCTTCTAGCTGAAGCTCGATCTTCTTTTCATAACAATCAATAATAGTATGATGTTTAGTTAACCAATCTATACCCAGTATTACTTCAAGTTCAAGCACCGATAATTCAACAAGGTCTACTGGTAATTTTCTACCTTTAATCTCTATTTCACACCCCCTATATTCATAATGTACATCAATACTCTCACCTATAGGAATAGTTTATTTCTAGGGTATATACATTAACTATTTCTTCTTACCCAATTTATTAGCAAAATATGATGAAATAAAAGAGTGTGTAGTATCAGAATCAAATAATACTCGTACTGGTTTATGTTGTATAGAAACCATACCTATCACTGTGGTGTTTGACTTATGAGCTTCTTATGAATTTACTGCAAAAACTCCATCTCAATTGCTCAAACTGAATTAACCTTCTGCTCCATACCCCTTCAGTTAAAAATTCATCCATTAATGCCATTTGAAACTGTTCCCATGTTGGAGGTGTATCACTATATAGCTGATTCTCAATATGAGTGATAAACCATTGCCAAATATTTTCTTTAAGCAATAGACTCACTAACTCTATAGCTCTAGCATTAGAATATGAGAATTTGCTAACCACTTTTTCTATGTGCTCCAAAAACTCACTAGGGTCTTCAGTTGACTTCCCCTTTTAATCTGGCAAACTCAATTTCAAAAAAATTAAACATAGTAACTTCAACCTTATCAATAACCAATCGTCTTTCCATTCTAACTATTGGTTCCATCGATGCTACTACAGGTTGGACAGGTGGGGTATTGCTATAGGTGGAGGAATTGGTGCTGGTAGGGGTTCCTGCCTTGCCTTTCTCAGCTCTTCATTTTCCCTTCTTAGGGCTTGAATTTCCCTCAATAATGCTTCAACATTTCCTTCCCCTACTGGTTCTGCTATCCTTGGTTTATGTACTCGTCTTTTTATTTGAGGTGGTTCCCCTATTTCTTCCCGCATCAAAGACCCATTAGAGGCTATTTTAGGTTCCTCCCTAGGCATCTTTACTCTATCTCTACCTCTAGCCCAACCTTTACCACGAGTTCTACCACAGGGTCTATCTCTAGGCAACATTTTTTATCACTATAGGAAGGAAACACGAAAATTATCACGTAATAGATAATGCAGAATAAACACATATATAACGAATACTGCAAATGGCGAAATGGAAATCCTATGCTCCACGGTTTTACCTACATCCTAATAGTACATGCTTAACAAATATTCTTGTAATACTAAGCTCTGATACCACCTTTGTCACGTCCAAAAAATGGAACATGACGGTCTTAGGATGTGGGACCCTCCTTATAATCCACACTCATAGAACCCCTGTCATCAAATGCATACATCACCTATCTCAACTCCAACATATAATCTATACATATAAATACATTCTATCTCACCATCATCAACATCATTAAATACTTATCTCAAATAATTCATAATATATTAGGTAATTAATTTATATCATATAATTACATTTTAAGCATATATTTAGTAACTAGCTCTATTAAACCATGAAGCTTCTATGGAATAACAAAAATAACATGTTTTAGGATTTTACATAGCAAAAGGAGATTGGTTCCACTGAAGAAGAAAGATACCTCGAGAACCACTACAGTATAATCTTGGCCTGAAATTGTTAGACCATTAAGAGGTGAGTAAAATTACTCAGTGAGTCATAAATACATCATCATGCATAAAAGGCTAGGTAAGAAACAATAATC
The DNA here is from genome assembly GCA_948193065.1 of Aleurites moluccanus. Taxonomy (NCBI): domain Eukaryota; kingdom Viridiplantae; phylum Streptophyta; class Magnoliopsida; order Malpighiales; family Euphorbiaceae; genus Aleurites; species Aleurites moluccanus. The sequence goes on from CANXYC011310893.1 coordinate 8,519, forward strand.
CACTAAACGCTCATAATAAAGGAAAAAGGTAGATGGTGAACAAATAATGAGAATAAGGTCATATTACTCAAATATTAGGCATAATGGGTAAAGAATTAAACATAACAAATAAAAGGTCTCGTACTTGTGTGATTCTCATTAGCTACTTTATTAGTAGCTTAAACTCGTGAGTTAACATAAGGTTGATTAGATATTATGGCTAGGACTTAACCCTTCCTAGTTAGGGTTAATAAAATATTCAATGTGCACATTGCCGACGATATTTACCCATTACCCCATTGAATGGTATCTCTATCATGTCAAGAAATATTTAATACAATAATAGATTTATTCACAATTAGGATTCAGTTCAATATTAATGTCATAAGATATAGCACAACAAACTAACCAATTCTTCAATAAACAAGCTTAGTAATTAATAATATAACAATACACAACAAGTAAGGAAATTTCACTTGAAATGGAATTAGTTCATAAGGTTAAACTAGGTTTGGATTCCTAAAAGGTCAATGTATCAAATGACAATGAACTTAGGATTAAACATTTGGTGGATTTTAATTTTGACTTCATTGAGGCATTTTAACAAATATGTGGTAGGCATAAAATTTCAAGCAATTTAACAAGGGTTTAGTTTAATTTTCATGAAACCAATTAATCATTCAAAAATATCACAACATAAATAAAATATTCAAGTATCCAATTTGTTCTAATAACACATGAATCAAGGAAAATTATAGGCAAAAGTTAGAAAAATTTCAAGGAAGAAATTCAATGAGCATTTCGGCCAAGCTAGGGAAAAATAGGGAGGGTTTCACAATTCAAACCAAGGGTTCAAATAGGCATTATGATGTATTTATAACTTGCCTTTGAGCTTAATTGCTTCAAAATACCTTTAGAACTTTAATTTCTTCACAAGCAAATATGCCCTTTTTTTGTATTTTTTTCATCAACCTCTCTTTCCTTTGCTTCTACAATAGAAATTTCCACATATTTTAGATTCATTTTAATATAAAAGACATAATCTAAACCCAAATTAAATTAAACTCATTTAGATAGAAATTTAGTTTTTCACATAATTCTATTTTCTATAAGTTTTTCCTCTACAATTGCATATATCTTTCTAAATGCTAATATCTACATATATAATCATCAAACTATCCATTTCTAATGAAAAGAAATCACTAGAAAGTGAAATACCTCAAATAGCCTCAAGTACCCAACCAAGCTCCCTTGAAAGAGTTATAGCTTTCTTTAGGTTTTTGGTAGTAATTTTGATGATTTTTAAGTGTTTAAGCTTTAAAATTGTGATAACCTTAATTAAATTCTGAAACGATTAAGAATAGTTTTAAGAAATAAGTATCGGTAGTTAAATTTTTATAAAATTTAGGAAGTACATTACTAGAAATATTTATGGAATACCTTAATTAGATGGCCTAATATCGTAAGAAAAATAATTAGAGGATTAAACGAAGTTAAAAAGAATGTTAATTAATTAAATCAATTAAAAGACTTAAAAAGGAAAACTTAGAAAAATCTAAGATTGGACACTATCTGTTGTTCGATTTTTAGTAAATTTCAAAGTAGTCTTTTATCCGATTTTTCTTCACATACGTAAAATCTAATGAATAATGGATAAATTAAAAATAGAATTGAGTGAAATTGGTAAAACTTAGATACTTAAGTAATGAATAGAAGAATGAGAAGTGAAAAATAGCAAATTGGTAATTTTGAGAGATAAATTTAGAAGTTAATTTGACTAATTTAAAAAAAAAATAATCAAAAAATGGGCTAGGTGGCCGGCTACTCCACTAAAAAAAATTGAGATTTATTTTTTTTTCTTTAATTTATCTTCACCCAAATTTAGTCTTCATTTATTCCATTTTCTTTTCCTTTAAAATTTCTTTTTTTTTTCAAAATTCTAATTGGTTATAAATTTATATATATATATAAAAAACAAAATTCATCATCTTCTCATAGAGTGGCCAAAATTTGAGGGGGCTTTTTTTCAAAAACTTTTGCTCGTCTCTTCTTTCATAAATTACTCTTCTATCACTTCAATTCACAAGTTTTCCATCAACTAACCTTCCTTTCTTCATAAATTTTGTTGGAATCTTGCTAGAAGCTAAAGAAAATTCTTTGAAATATCCAAGAGGTAATACACTTATCTAGCTTTATAATTTAATTTTATAAATTTTTAGTGATATAGTAGTGGTTTAAGTAGTGAAAAAAATAGAAGTTAGAAGTAAATTTTTAAAATTTTGAAATTTTTGTATCTTGATAGAAAGTTGGAGGCTAGTTTTTAAAACATCAAAGATAGATTTTGAAAATTTACAAAGCATAAAAATTATAGATATATATGCATAGAAAATATTCCTTTAAGGAAGTTTTGTCAAATGCATGTTGTATAAAGAGATATCTTTCACTGAATATTATTGGCTCGGGTAAGGGTTTAAACTTAGAAACCCTACAGTTTTTTGCATTTTTGATGACCTTAAGTTCAAAATAAGAGAAAACTCAAAACATAAAAAACATTCCTCTATGTCTTATTAAATTTAAATAAAAATAAAATAATATTTGGATATCTATATGTTGAGTTATGAATGAAACAATAGAGATTATTTAGTTAGAATTTATAGGACATATTTTAGGATGTAGGGCAGAATTAATAAATTCACTATAATTTATATAGTGTTTAAAAAAATCTGAATTTATAGTATGTTAAATTCTCGTATGTCTAGTTTAATTAGAAGAAAGAATTAAAACAATTGGATGAGTTTAACTAGAGATATTAAAAAAGGAATCTAGACTGCTAGAAATTAAGTTTTATATTTTGAGAGGAATAGTTACAATTTGATTCCTATTACATAAAATTAAGATAAATTGAGTACTAAAACATTTGAATTGGCTTTGTAGATACAAAGGATAAAGGAGAAGAAGATAAAGTAGTAGACCATTCCTTTTGTTTGTGTTAAAAGTGAAGTATTGGAGAACTTGGAGCTAGAGTTAGAAAGGTGTGTAATGTATATGTTGCACCCCAACTCTAGTGGTGCGACGGTCCTAGGGCAAGGGGAGGCTTAAGGCCACCATAAATCCGTAGAACCCTCATATTCTGAATTTCGTATATAACAAATATCCACAACATATATAGTTATCATCACAAATACTCATTTCTATGATTCATGCAATTACAATTCATACATTTATATTTATCATTATATGATTTCCTCTTGTTCCTTACCGATCAAAAGATACATCCCACATCAATAAAGAACAAGGGTAGCCCAATTTGTAACAATTCAAACATAAAAGTAATATTAACCTCAACATCTAACTATGGAGCTCTAGAGTATACTCCTCATACATACAATACCATAATACAAACTAATGAATGTATATTAAGAGAATTACATAGAGTCTTTTTGGAGGAACGAATCAAGAAGCTCTTCTTCTATATTAGCTCCCTTTCAAGCTATACTATCACCTAAAATCCATAGAAGATGATTGAG